>JBAMBR010002782.1:0-19498 GCA_037044475.1 Zaprionus obscuricornis
TAAAAAAAAATCGTCTCGGGAATCGAACCGCGGACCCTCTTGCACGCGAGTTTGACCCTCTAACCATTGAGCCACGCTCTTCACAAGTGTGAGAAACACTGAGTAAATGTTGCCGTCGTTTGGGGTGAGAACAGCAAGCAAGCATACGCCTCTCAATTTTTATACTCGGTGCCCTATGGGAACCAAGAGTATATTGGGTTAGTGACAAGAGCAAATGTATGTAACACCCATAAGGAGGCGTGGCCGACCCCATAAAGTATATATATTCTGACTCAGGATCAACAGCCGAGTCGATTGGAGCATGTCCGGTCTGTCCGTCTGTACGTCCGTATGAACACACAGATCTCGGAGACTATAAGAGATAGAGACTTCATTTTTTTTGCATAGTGTTTGTAGTGTTTGCAGGCAGATCAAGTTTATTTTGGATTTTTGCCACGCCCCCCTCCGCCTCCACAAATCGATAAAAACGATTTTAAGCGAACCCAGACAAGCTACAAAGTTGAATTTTGGCACAAAGTTAGAATATGTTTATCTGGACGTTGTGTGCATATTTGGTACAGATCGGATAATAAACATGGAAGTTATACACATTTCAAATTTCAAAAGTTGAGAGGCGTACGCTTGCTTGCTGTTCTCACCCCAAACGACGGCAACATTTTTTCAGTGTTTCTCACACTTGTGAAGAGCGTGGCTCAGTGGTTAGAGGGTTGAACTCGCGTGCATGAGGTCCGCGGTTCGATTCCCGAGACGATTTTTTTGTTTTTTTTAATTTTTTTTTTTAAATTTTTTTTTTGAATTAACTTAAAATTGGCGAGTGCGCAGCACGAGCAAAAAAATATATAATATCACTTTGGGCACCGAGTATTATATAGTCGAGCACACTCGACTATAACTTTCTTACTTGTTTAAAATTTGAAATGTGTATAACTTCCATGTTTATTATCCGATCTGTACCAAATTTGTACACAACGTCCAGATAAACATATTCTAACTTTTGTACCAAAATTCAGTTCTGTAGCTTGTCTGGGTTTGCTTAAAATCGTTTTTATCGATTTGTGGAGGCGGAGGGGGGCGTGGCAAAAATCCAAAATAAACTGGATCTGCCTGCAAACACTACAAACACGATGCAAAAAAATGAAGTCTCTATCTCTTATAGTCTCCGAGATCTGTGTGTTCATACGGACGTACAGACGGACAGACGGACATGCTCCAATCGACTCGGCTGTTGATCCTGAGTCAGAATATATATACTTTATGGGGTCGGCCACGCCTCCTTATGGGTGTTACATACATTTGCTCTTGTCACTAACCCAATATACTCTTGGTACCCAATGGGCACCGAGTATAATAAAAGCCCAATATTGTCGTGTAAGGACATTACAAATAATATGGAAGCGTCAGTAACAAGTCGAACTACTCTAAATAGGTTGGGATCTGACGGGAGGCGTCCAAAAAGTAATGCTTTTATGGCCCTCAAGCACGAAGGATGTAATATCAATCTATAGGCATGTTTTTCCGCTTTAAGGGAGGGTCTCTTGCATTGGATACAGGGCAATATGTGCGCACCTGACTATGTGAGCATATTAAACAATCTTATGTTGCCATATGCCGATGATGAAATGCCTTTAAAGTGGGAATTTATGTAGGATAACGATCTTAGGCATACACGCAAACTTGTCAAAAAGTGATTCATTGACAATCCTATTGAGCACTTGTGGGAGATATTGAAGCATAGGATAAGTTTTTTCAATCAAAATATAATGAAAATTTCTGGAAGAGAGTCCAGAAAGTGTGGTATTCCATTGAAACTTGATTTGCGCAAATCTGGTGAAATTCATGCCTCATAGATGTGTTGAAGTTTTAATAAATAGTTCATGCCCTTTTTTTTATGAAATTTGCTTAATTGCATAGGATTATTCATTTCGTTTCTATTTTCTTTTTCCAGCCCTAAAACAAAAATCTTTATTTCAATTAAATTTTTTTGTTGTGTTTATTAAATTAAATAATTTTATGTAACAAATTATGAAAGCTCGCAGTGTTTATGTTTAAGAAAACTAAAAAAAACTTATTTTTTTGTCATATTCTGAATTAGAAAATTTCAATTAAAGAAAATGAAAACATGCGTTTTTTTTCCATGACTGTATATGTAACAGTCAAAAAGATTTAAGAAAATGAAAACATGAGCTTCTATGATTTTTTCCATGACTGTATATTTTTGGTCAAAACCAATAGTACAGTCGATTGGACCATGTGTGTGTCTCTTTGTTCATTTGAGTTTTCAATTTCTTAAGTATAAAAATTTTAAAATATTTGTATAAAAATTATTATTATGTGAGACAATATCAATAAGCTTTATATATAAATTTGTATAGAAATAATTTTCTATAAAAATTGATTTAAGTTTATTTATTCGTTTTCATTTATTAATACTTACTTAGCTGATTGCTATTAAAATGTCTAAATTAAGCTCATAGAATTGCAACTGAACTTTTACAATATTATTGCTATATCAGCGAGTCCCAACAGGCTTATAAATGTCAACCGCATAAAGCTATAGGATGAAACAACGGCTTGGCTCACGGCTATTGGGCCATAAAAATTATGGCCCCAAATTTGCCCAGAGGTAAATTATATTTTGCATAAAATTTATGCGCGAAGGCAAAGCACAAAACGGAAGTAAAAACTCTGCTCCCTGACATAAATGCACAAATCCTTTCCAGTCCGACTTTGGCCCACAGGACAAAACACAATTATAAACAACAATGACAAGGACAGAAAAATGTATGTAGAATACAACCAGGCGGGCGTGGTAATTAATCAAATTGTTGGCGGCGTAATGAGCTTGCCGGCTTGTCAGGCCAAGTCAGATAGTGCACGTCTCGCGCCTTTGTCTTTGACTTCCATTTTCCATCTTTTAGTTTCCATCTTACATCTGAGTCGAACTGCTACGCTGACTAATCAACGGGCGCATTAACGCCGCTTTAGAGGCATCATCGGTCTGCAGTTTCGAGTTTACAAAATTACTTATCATCAGTATAATCAGCAGCATTATCAAGCTGGAGGTGGGAGTAAGAAAAGTAAGTCGATGGCGTTAGGGAGATTGAGGCTGGAGATGAGGATGAGGTTGAGGCAGAGGCTAAGGCTGAACGGCACTCTGACCTCAATGCTTGTCACTGTCAGAAGGTTGCTGACTAGCTGGAGGCTGCAGCAGCTGTGGCGTCGACTACAGCTTCGTCAGCTTCGGGACGCATCTAATAATGAGATTGCGTTAAACAAATGGTGCTTTCTTTTTATTGCCCTTAATAGACACCGGAGGCTGCTTACACGCTCGTAATTTATTTTGATTACATTTGTCGCTCTGTCGAAGCTCTCATCTCTCTCTATCTCTCACATCCCTTATGCTTAGCAGAGCATTTTAGTTTGTCCAAAGTATTTGCAATTCACATTTAGCTTATAAAAAATGAATGCATTGCAATACGCTCGAAATTGTCAACGAATACTCAAAGAAAATCGCAACTGAAAACAATGTAAACAATATAAATTATGGATTAGACACTATCAATATCTTGGTAGAGTATACATGCTTCGTTTTTATCTTATGTTTTGCATGTCTGCTGTGTATAGTAGCGAGACGACACTGTAACTGACACTTGCGCGAAAGACCCGTCCGTCATTCCAAGTTTGTTCCTGTGCTCTGGTCCTGGTTCTGGCTCTGTTTCTCTTTCTGTTGCTTTGTCCTATTTTGCATTTTGCGTTGCGGGGACTTTGATTTGATTGAGCATTTTGCTCACTCGTCTTGTCCCTTTTTTCGCTTATTTGAATTTACAGACATTTTAGACTGCCATCGAAATTGAAATCCAAATCTATGTGTGTGTGTTTGTATTGCTATAATGTCGAATGTGCCAGTATCAGTGCCATGACGTGGATTTAAAGATAATTTTTGAAGCGCTGTGAGGGCTAAAAAAGTTTGTATATCGCCAATTTGTTGTTGCTGCTTGTATTACTCGATTGCAAATGTCCCTGATATTTTCCTCCCCTTTTTTTTTTTTTTTTTTTTTTGTATATTTCAATTTTATTCCATTTTCAACTTGTGCAAATTGATTTTCATCGATAACAGAGGCAAAGTAGCATAAATTTCCACTTAAAGTGTTTGTGTTAAGCCTGTCCAAGGTCAAACACTTGATGCGATGCGAAGTGAGGCGATGGACGCTTAAAAGTCAATATCAAATTATATAACATATAAAAAATGACTTAAAATAGCACTTGCTGCAATAACTAGACGCTTAAATACAACAAAATATGCACAAAAGCCTATAATTTATGCATTTCAATTTCGACTCGAGACACAATCCGAGTGAATTGTACATTGTGAACCGTGAATCGCAAATCAAGCATTAAATTCCAGTAGGAGAGTTCCAAAATTTATTTAGTTTCATACCATATGGCTGTTAAGTACCTTCTCTGGTTGATTATATCCCCGAATACTGAATACTTTTCCAGGTTTGAAAATCCTCGGGTCTATCAAAGCCTACTTAATTTTCATTTTTAAGTGTTACTAACAAATCACATTTACAAATAACTCACAGTTGTATTTATTTAATTAGCTTAAATAATATTATATTCGTCACATTAGTAGACGTAATTCTAAGGTTTCGTATGTAAAATATTTTTCAGCTGCATGACTGCAAAGGTATCACTTCGTCGAAGGTAATTTTGATCTTTTGTTTTTTTTTTTTAAACTATAAGCTGCCTATAACTTTAGATTCTTGTTGGATTTACATACGAATTCACATTTAAGGCTGACAGCCGTAAGTACACACAACAAATTGTAACATTTACATAAATGACAAGCGCAACAAGAGCACATAAAGAAATTTCAAATTTCACATCAAATAACATTCAATCATACTTTTCTGTGACCCACGCTCATAGAGCCACACAGAAACATATACACATTGATACGCACATACATACATACACACGCATTCACGCCCAATTACAGACCGACACCTGGGCAAGGATGTCAACGTCCTGCAGCTAATGGCTTGATAGCAGCGGCTTCTACAGCTGGCGCGCAGATTATGCGATGTCTTCCAATTTGCTACCCGGCGGAGCAACAAATTAATAACAGCACATTTTTGGAACATCGACCAATACATACTCTTTTTACAATTATTTATATATGTGTTTGTTTTAGAGTCAGGCAGATCAAGTTTGTTATAGTACATTTCCATATCTCAAACACCTACAGCGATATACCAGCGAAACTACAAATCTAGGTGTAATATTATAGTGAGCCATTTTATAAAATCTAATTCCAGGTCTAGATGCAATAATTACTTTGAGGATACTTAAGTTGTGTAACAGTGATCAGTTCTACATCAGAATATATGTATGTTTTCGTATTCATATTTTATTGTGTCTGTGATATCTTCAGTGTGTTACAAATTTCTACTGTAAATGAAAACCTATTTTCGTAGAGTATATAAAAGAAGAAAATATTGCGGACCAAAAATGTTTTGCTATGTCAGAAATATGAATAACTTTGACAAGTGTAAGTATGTGTATACGCATATACGCATGACAGGCAAGACATGCAAATTCCCTGCTCAGTACTTGGTATATGGAGCTACACTGTAGCTGTGTCTACGTCAGTTAAAAATGTCTGCAAGTGTGTGATAAATTTCTTTGACGCGAATCGGGAATGCGTCAGGGACAGGTGCTGCAAACCGGAGGCGACTTCTGGAACCATATATTTACACACATGTACACATGTACATAGGTGCGTGCAT
The DNA here is from genome assembly GCA_037044475.1 of Zaprionus obscuricornis. Taxonomy (NCBI): domain Eukaryota; kingdom Metazoa; phylum Arthropoda; class Insecta; order Diptera; family Drosophilidae; genus Zaprionus; species Zaprionus obscuricornis. The sequence continues at coordinate 5,793 of JBAMBR010002782.1, forward strand.
GTAAGTGTGTATGGATGTAAATGTCAGGTAATCAGGGGCAGAACCAGCAGCAGCGACAACAGCGACAGCAGTGACAGCAGTGACAACGACGAACGACATGTTCATTTGAAATTCAAAACACTTTGACAGTTGCACAAAAATTTTTAATTTGATTAGCTATGACAAAGATATGTTAAATGTATGAACATATATGTTGATCTTAACAGCATATCTTTCTTCTACTTTGTTAACCCAAAATTAATATTAAACATAGAAAGTAGCATGAATTAATGTACACAGTTAGCATACATTAATTTAACAAATATGCTAAAGATTTCCATTATTTTCCATCTATATTCATATACTTACTAGTACTATATCCATATGAAAAATTTCTACTATGTTTTAATTTTGGAATTAAATTAAATTTTTTATTTTTTGAAAGTGTATAAGTAGCTAAACATATAAAGCGGAGCGGCCATGGGAGAACTTGCACTTTATTCATAACTGATTCGATTGTTTGTCTATCTAAAATGTACACCTTGAATTTTTTATATAAAGCGATACAAGTCAACCCCATTCAAAACTAATACATCATTCAGACATGCACACTGTAAATTTATCTTAAATTTAAAAACTATTAAACATTAGGCTCAAAGAGTATAAAATCTTCGTTGTGCCGATAATACTTGATATTACTAATAATAATAAATAAATAATCAAACGAAACGTAATGCGATAATGAATGTTAAGCTATTAATTAACATTTCAACCTAATTAACTAAAATGTAATTAATAATGAGAAAGCAAAAAAAATCAATATAATTGCTATTATTTACACAAGTTATTTGATAAAATATAATATATTAAATACATATTTTAATCTATCTATATTTTAAATCTATCAAAGTCATAAAATAATTAAATAAACACTTGTTTAGTCATTGATTGATATTATTCCTATTGAAACTGAGCATGTATGAAAATACTGTGTACGGTCTGTTACTCATTTTAATTAAAGTTAGCACTTAATATGATTCGGTGTTCACTTTATATGTATTTAATTGCTTGAAGCTTAATTATAAATATAATTTTCGACACCCTAACCGAGTCACTACTCAGCTCTTACCTCTTCGCACAGAATTCTGAGGCTAATGCAAATAGTTGTAGATTTCGTTACGTGAGGCAAACTAATGACCCGAGTCATGGCCAAGGAACAGCTTACCAGCTAGTTAGCCAATGATACACAGTGAAGCAATAAAAGGCATTTCAATAAAGGTTAGCACACATAAATATGTGTACGAAGAAAGAAAATAAAAAACAATTTCGCTTTCATTTCCGGTCCAAGAAGAAAAAAGAAGAAGACGCTCTCACACTATGGAAAAAAACTTTTTCAAACCAACCAACAAAACTTTTACCCATCCCTAGTCAGACCTGTGGCTGTGGGTCTACGTTAGGGCAGGATAGAGGGTGATGGGGTGGTACGACACCCCTAGTAAATACATAAAAATATGCGCAAATAACAATAAAACCTACAAAATTATTGATATTGGCTGCATAAAAATATCTACCCATGGTGGCGGCTGTATCTCAACTCACGTGTCTGACTGCCAGAGATATAAGAAAACGGTCAAAGGCTATGGCAAAGTCAGAGTTAAGTAGAAAGTTGAAGCTGAAAAGAAACTGAAGCTGAACTAAGCAAATAACCCATAGATTGTGCGCATTCATTCGCATTTCATGCATGCCTGAAGCTAACTAATATAAATACAAATATGCTCTAGCTCCGTTCAGATCAGAATAGAGTAAAAAAAAAAAGAAAAACAAAAAAAAAAAACTAAAGTCAAGAATGCTTTAGCTGGAATCCAAAAAAAACTTTAGCAGCAAATACTTTAAGGCAAACTTTATTAGCTACCAAAATACCTGAGATTTGTGTGCTGCCGCCCTTGACTAAATATAGACGAACATCTTTTCCTATAATATTACAGCAAAAAGAAGCCTTCCCTTTCCATAACTTTTTGACTGGCAGCGAGTTATATGCCACAGAAAATACAAAATGGAAGAAATTGTAATTGGTTTCGTGTGTTTAACGCTTGGCGCCTCAGGGGCAAACAATATGCGGCTAATAATCCCGTCTAGGCACGCAGCTAACACACAACAAAACAACAGGTCATGCCATTGAAATTCTATGTAATGTATGTTGTTTGCTGTATGCTGTGTGTGCGTCCTTTTGCCCATTGTATTGCTGGCAATGCGAATATGAATTGGGTTTCTATCAAAGTTTCACAAAACACTTTCCCTTTCCTATACACGTAGGTATGTTTCTATGTATGTAAAAGTTTTCTTAACGAAATCATGCCGAAAATGTTTTGATAGCTAAAACTTTGACTTATCAAGTTTTAAGCTATTTATTCCATGTATTTTCAATTAAGTAATTTAACTTGTAGCAAACTTGTTAAATAATAACAATATTATTTATTAATTCACTAAAAAGCTTTGCTAATCTGTGAACATTCTGTTACATTTCGAACTAAAACGTTGCAAACGCAATAATTTAAAAATGTTAAGCTAAAAAGAACTATTTTTAGAGAGTTTCAACTGACTTTTTACCTGATCATTTTTATGACAGCAATTTTATATACGAGGGGTATTCAAAAAGTAAGTTTCCCTATTCTGGCGTTTCTCTCAGACCCCACCTAGCGGACTCTAGCTGAACATAGTTTCAGTGTACCGATAAGAGCGGAATTGGTTTTGGTGGCCAAGAATACTTTTTTCAGTAGTACGAGCTCAATAATCATGGAGTTACCAGTGCAAAGCGTGTCCGATTGTGAATTACGTTCGGTTATTCGTTTTTTAACTCCAAAAGGGTACCAGGTACCACGATTAATGCGGATAGATATTGTGAAGTGCTAGAGAAACTCAGAAATGCCATTAAACGGAAACGCCCTGGAAAATTGTCAAAAAAAGTCTTGCTTTTTCATGACAACGCTCGGCCTCATTCTGCCAAAAAAAAACACAAACAGGGCACGGAATTTTTTAAGGAAGGTTTACTTAAGCTTTCACACAGATACCAAAAATGTATTGTAGTCCAAGGCGACTATGTAGAAAAATAGTTTAAGAGTCAAAGAATAAAATAAATTTATTTTTACTGCCTAAAACTTGTTTTTTATTTTTCCCCAACACAGGGAAACTTACTTTTTGAATACCCCTCGTAGTTATCCAACCGATAGCAATTAAATTATCAATATCGAAGAATTAATAATCCGCATGCCGAGTATTTCATACACTAGCAAGCCGAAACAAAATTAGTTTAATTCAAAAACTTTATTTATATTTAACTTTCCCTCTAGTATTTGTTATAATTTGAATCAAAACCTAGCTTAAATTTTTTACCTATCACTAAGTTTAAATTCTATAAGTTTCAGTTGTATAGCTTACCAAAGTTTTCCTATATTAAATCCATTTTGCACGGATCTTTCCTATCCTTGTTACAAGACATAAAAACAGTGTACGCCAGTTTTCATTTCAATTGCTTTAGATATATTTAGAGAGCAAATGCGGATCAAGTCTATATATTCGTAAATCTCATAAAGTTACAAAGACCTCATCAAAATTAAAATAACCTTCTAAGAGTATGGAATCAAAGTTTAATTGATATGTCAAATACACAGAAAATTGACTATGTCAAAATCAATCAAAGATATTTGTCTTATTTATCATAAGGAAGTAATCAAATAAAACATAGAAGAAAGTGCCGCATTGTCGAAGCCAGGTAGAATTAAGGGCAAAGTGCAGCTGCGGAAGTGCCGAATAAATGCTAAATTGTTGCATACACATGCACAAAACACATACTTACTTATATAAACACACACATAAATACACACTCAATCACATTCAGTGAAATATATGCAGTAAAGAATGATTATAACATATTTTGTTTTACACATGTAGACACCTGCCGTGGCAAGCACAAAGCACGTCCTCGAACCATGTAGCCATTGAATAGACAGGAATCGAAGCAAAAGTAACGTTAACGCACCTGACAAGAAATCGACAGACGCTGCCATGTAGCAATTTAGCAGCAAATTGTTTTCTTTCACATGACAGCAACAGACAGCACCCCGAACTCAATCATACGTCTTGTAGTACAGTGTAGCATTCAGTACAATGCGAAGTGTTTGTGTTCTTGCGAATGGTCAACATTTTAGTTACAAGTTAAAAAAAGCTTTAGTTGGGATGTACCTCAATTACATAAAAATAACTCAAGTCTTTGAGCTGAATATTAATATTACCATAATCTATTTACATATTATATTTAAAGTTTTAATAACACGTTTAAAATTCACTTTAACGCGCTGTTGCATTATGTGTAAATTTAATTTTTTTTTTTAATTTTTAAACACTACTGAGAGTATATTTATATTTACCACAAGTTTGTAACACATGGCATATTGTGTGACCGACACTATAAGGAATATATATATTGTTGATCCGCATAATTTGTTGAATCGAAATCCGTCAAATTCTACCAAAACTAACAATGGCTTACTGTTGAGCGACAGTGCGAATAACTTTTATGTTTGATAACGTATCCGATGGGGCAAATATCGTATATAAATTTGTATGTAAAGTTTTTCGTAAAAGTTCGCAAGGATATAAAATCTTCGGTGTACCAAAGTGAACATGACTTGCTACTTTAATAAAATATATATATATATATATATATATATATATATATATATATATATACAGGATATAAAAACAACAAAATCAACATCAGAAGAACTTGCAGCATTTCACTTTGCTGAAATATGAGACATTTTCATAATTAAATTTCGCACGCCAAATAAACGCATTAACTTAACAAAGTTACAAGTAACCAAAAACTCAAACGTAAAGTGAAAATTTTCATAATTAATTTTTGTGGGTTTCAAGTTGTTGAGGTCGTCGTTCCATCGTTCCACCCGTTTCGCCGACCCGTCGTCTACTCATTCCACTGTTCTAACGACCAAAAAAAAAAGGCGACTAGACAACCCATCACCATGTGACCAAGACAAACGTCCCGCTCCCCTTAACCCTACGACTGCCACATAATTTACTTGTTGTTTTTGACTGTCATGTTTGCGTGCAATTTGTCCAGTTTTCGGCGCGTCAATTTGGTCGGTTGTTTGCTGTTTGCTGTTTTTGTTTGCTCTCTGCTCTCTCTGCGAAATGCCAACAATACAACAATAAACCTCACACCTGAGTACTAACAAAAAAAAAGGCCTCAAATAGACAGAACGGTCAGACAAACCGCACACTTTCAGTTAGCGTTGTGGTTGACCGCGCCTAACAAGCGGCTTGAGCTGACCAAAACGACATCGAGTGTTGCATACACAAAGAACGGCAGCTACTCAATTATTGAAGAAGTCTCGGACGAACGTCGGTGCCGCACTGTTACTGTTTGCCCCAATGTTAGCTTAGTTGTGATGTTGAGCTTTGGTCCACAAGTAAAATAGTTGGAATATTTATATACAGTTTGTTCACATTTGGTATGCGTTAGTACCGCAATTGGAATGTAGATGGCGTATTCTAGTAGTATAGCAAAATGACATCCGGCCATTTGGCTAATTGAATTCCTAAACTCTTTCATTCACTTTGGCTAAATGCGACTTATTTTATATGTTGTTATATACTCTAAATGTTTGACCAGAAAACACAAACACCAAATGTTTGTAATTATCATAAGTTTCATTTAGTCTTATTTTTTCATGTCTTTTGTGGCACACTTAAAGTCTTATCATTTTGTTTGCATAATAGCAAATTTAAGTTTATTCAATTTTTTAAAACTTTTGGTAAATAATTTCGCCACAGAATGTTTGGAGTTTAATTCATTATAGATTTCTGATACACATGTATGTATGTATTAATACAAAAATGATACATTTAAATTCTTAGATATGCTTCAGTTTAAACCACCAAAAATGACTTACTGTTCGGATGCTCTTCTGTTATGCCATTGCAAAAGTGAACAAAACTTTAAATATGTACACTTATTTTGCATAAGAACATTCGGTTGCAAATGTAAAAACGTTGAAGTCTTATAACAAAAATATAATAAAAAGCGATATTTAAATATATTATTCACTAAAATTTGTTCAATTCTGACAACTAGATCATATTGTTGCCTTTGGAAGTGTCTTTTTTATAATTTACATTGTGCTAGTTCCATTTGAGAATTGTGAACTGTGACAGTCGAATTTAAATTGATCTATTCGTACTACTTTCTGCTGCGAACAACAAAGTCATCACCTGCTTTCGCATATTATTTCTTGTTAGCTTCAGTCAACTAGCAACTGTAGCTGTTCGGAGCTCGATGTTCGTTTGACACTTTGATTGTTTGATTCCTTGACTGTTTGACTGTTAGACTATGTGACTGTGTGAGTGAGCTGCAGTTAAAGTATTGGTGAGGCAAGCTGCTGCCATTAGCATTTACTGCCGCAGTCATCAATCTTTGCTTGTACAATTTCATTTGTGCATTCGTCTAGGGCCATAAGCAATTTTTCTTTTGACAGGCGACAACAGCCACAAAACTCACGCTTATCAGTGCCAGTTCACACTTTCTATATATGTACATACATATACATGTATATGTAAGGATATATGTACCATATATATTTATGTGTGTATGCATCGTACATTCAGCAGCATGAATGACTGCGCAATAGCAGTGGATCAGAGTTTGCACAAATCGTTGTGCATGGCGCTGTAAATAATCCATTTTATGTTTACTTGCTACTTTCAACTTCCCACTTCTCAGTTACCAGTTAACTAGGAGCTAAACTCGCAAAATCTTTGCTACTGCTCCAACACATGCTGTATATATGTACATACAAATATATATGTATGTACGGTAACTCTGTTAACATATGTGTATCAGTATCAGGCATATACCAAATACCTAACACCAGGCACTAGATGCCGTTAGTTTTTTTTTTGCCACTAGGGCTTTGGCTGTGTGTAGCAGTCCCTGTCTCTGGCCCTATTTCAGTCTCTATTTTTGTCCCTGTGGCTATGGCTGTTGGTGTGACAAATTATTTTTGTATATTGGCTCTGAAATCAAATGTGCAGAAATGTAAGCATACTTCACTTAATTTTATCGAATTTACCGTTTCGGCATAGCTCTGACTGTGGCTTTAGCTTCTCGTTCTCGCTCTGGCTCTGACTGTATCTGGCAAATTGCAGGCACATTTTAAAATTGACACTCGACATTTATTGGCCGCGAGTTTTGACTGTTTTGTAATACGAATGGGAATTTTCCTGGCAGTAAAGAGACACAGATCTCGGTATTTGAGGTTTGTCATTATACCCTTGCAGGAGTATATGTATTTTGGCTAGAAATTAGTAACTCATAGAAATAATCTATTTTGTGTTAACTGTTTAGAGTCAAATAATCAGGTTATAGCCAATAATAATGGCTTTATAAATATTACTACAACTATTCAAATTAATTGTTTGTTGTTTCCATCATTTTATATTGTAGTTCCCTTAAATTAGGGAACCATAAAAACAATATTCAATATCTATTGTCTATAAATTACAAAAAAAAAAAAAACAACCATGAACAATGCAATCAATGTAATGTAAACTTAAAACATTTGTTGGAAAAACATTTTTTTGGCATGCCGAAGTTTTCGTACCCTTTCTAAATATACATATTGCAAGCAAAAAGTTTATTTTTAAACTATTGTTCCTATGTAAAGAGTTATATTGTTATATAGTTGTCTAATTTGGATCAAATTTGATTAAATCATTAGTCATACAAAAACTCAATTTTCGATCAAATATTCCTATTGGAGTTATATGAGGTAGTGGTCAGATTCGCCTCTTCGAAAATTTCGGGAAGTAAGAAATGTCTATGCCAAGTATTATTTGATATAGAAGCACATTTTTCTGTGTGTATTTGTATGCATATCATATATGATGAAACAGAGCTCACATTATTCAGGGTATAGAAATTTTGACCAAGCATTAATCTTTTCCTTTGTAGTTGCATTACACAATCTCAGCATTTATTTTATTATACTTTTCAAATCTTTACCAGCATTTTACAGTCGTTATAATTTATTTGCTGTTAGCTCTTGATATTTTAATTTAGATTCTAGTCTTTGTGGAGCGTGTTCAGCATGCAAATATTTTTGTATTTTCTTTTTTGTTTTTCACAAATACACCCACAGACACAGTCACAGACACAAACACAGACACAGGGATAGACATATACATTGACACAGACCTGTATATATGTAAATTCCAGCTGTAAATTGTTCGTTTGTTGCAGTTTTACTGCTTCGCTTGACATCATATGACACAGATGAATTTATATATATATATGTAAATTTATGTATGCATGTATGTATGTATACGCATGTACACGTGTTTATTCATATTCGTATAGTTACAAAGCATAGAGAGGCAAGAAAAAATTGTTTTATGCTTTTTAATCTACGTATGTATGCGAATTCTTTTAAATTTTATGACATTTTTTATGAAAAGGTTCTGCAAACAAAGGACTCGAGCTCTCGAGAATAATACAATAGAACGGGAACTGAGTTTGAGACATGACTATTGTCATACTATATACATATGTATTTACTATATATGGTAGTATAGCCGCAGCCTGTGTCCAGTGGTATTTATAGATTTCTATGCAAATTTCGTTCAGTTTGGTGCTTAGACACAACATGCAAATCATGTAAAACCTGTTAACTAAGCTGTTGGCCAAGTTCCGGCTACGGAAATTGAATCATTGTTTTCCTAGTCGTTGCAGCAACTGGCAAGGTAATAATTAAAGGCAACATGTGCGCCGATTTTGGACAGTTAACATAACTCAGAAGCACCTGGATAATTTAATGATTGTCGACACGCAACAAAGTCTTCGCCCGGCAGCCTTTGCTTATGTGCCCCAAACTTAAAAACCATGTTAACTTTGTTCTGCAGTTCACTGACCAGTCGGATGTCTGACCAAAAGTTAGTTAAAGTAAAACGGAAGCTACTATACATGCACATGACAGTATTGAAAAATAACTTTAAAAAGTATTTTAGCCTACATTTCGCATAAGAGAAAGAAACCTCTGAATGTTAAATTCTCAGTGTCAGTCACAAGTCTATCATATATTTATGCTATTCGGATTCACATTTAACGTAAATTCCATATTCGAAGCCCAAATTTACGTTAATCAAAAAATGTATTTAAGTGGAAATTTTGAGAAATTCAGATTACATGAAAAAACATTTTCATCGAATGCCCTTTACAGCGGCTCAACTTGAGAGCGTTGCGCCGAAATGCCGTAATGTCGAAATAATAAAATGCTGAAATGCCACAATGTCCAGCCTCAAAACCACCAGAGTGCTTGGGCCACGCTACAGACGATGCAGACTATGGTCGTCCGAGCTTTCGGGCGGTTCGGGGTGAATCGGATCTTTGGTTTCGGGGCAGCTCACAATGTATCAAGTCCTTGTATCAATGCTCATAAATTTTTGAAGAGCCCCCAAGCGGCTACTGTAATTGCATCGGCAAAAGCAGGACATGACTATGGGCAGAACACGAGAGCTCGCACTCGACTTTCGTGTTACGTTGTATGTTGCTAGGTCCTAACTCATGCTCCCAGCGGAAGCAGATGAAATTAGGTGCAAAGTGTTGCCGCTGGAAAATGTTGTAAAATAATAAAATGTTATGCGGCTCTAAGTGTACACATGTATGTGAATGTATGTAACACACATGTATACACACACAGAGAGAGACATATTCATTTGTATGTTTGTGTGTATGTGAGTAGGCACATATTTGATATTTGGTTCGCAGATAGCATAAATTTCACACGTCAATTGCACGACACGACGAGGAAGGTGCAAGCATGTGATGCATGTAGCACGTAAATGCCATATTTACTTTTTACGATAACAATGAATGGTAAGACTGACTGAATACCTTTGCTTTGCTTCTCTGATCGTAAATAATTAGTGTTGCTTTTTTGTTAGTCTTTTGCTGCCATAAAAGTAGCGATTTAAGCTGCTCAGGTAGGTGACAAGTGACAAGATACTTGATGTCAACTTTATACGGTTTGTATAAAATTTTGAATAATAAAATTACATTTATAGCTGCGATGTGTGTAAATCTCAGCAGCATCTAATTATACCCGGTGCCCATTGGGTACCAAGGGTATATAGAGTTTGTGACAGCAGCAAATGTATGTAACACCCATAAGGTGGCTTACCGACCCCATAAAGTATATATATTCTGACTCAGGATCAATAGCCGAGTCGATTGGACCATGTCCGTCTGTACGTCCGTATGTCGAAGACAACAAGAGCTAGCTTGCAGGCAGATCAAATATATTTTGGATTTTTGCCACACCCCCACCGCCTCCACAAATGGATCAAAATCATTTAGAACACTCCACTGCACCCACACCCACACAAGCTACATGACTGAAGTAAGAATATGTTTGTCTGGACGTTGTGCGAAAATTTGGTACAGATCGGATAATTAACATGGAAGTTATACACATTTCAAATTCCAAAAGTTGAGAGGCGTCTCTTTAGCGAACGCTTGCTTGCTGTTCTCACCCCACACACGACAACATTAACTTAGTGTTTTTCTTTCTCATACTTGTAAAGAGTGTAGCTCAGTTGTTAGAGAGTTGAACTTGCGTGCTAGTGATCCGCGGTACGATCCTTGAAGCGATTTTTTTTTTTTTTTATAAATAAGATATAATGTATAAAATAAATATATTAGGTATAAATTTATTTAATAAAATTAACTTAAAATTGGCAAGTGCGTAGCACGAGCAAAATAAAATCAAAAGCGGATAATAATCCTGAAAGTTATGCAACTTTCAGTTCTTTGGTTACCGGGTATTATATAGTCAAGCATACTCGACTATAGATTTCTTACTTGTTTTAGGATGAGTTACTTCAAGTCAATAACTTGAAGATCGTTGTGAATCATTCTTATTCTTCTTCTTATTCTTTGTTGCCTGTTGTTAGCGTCGACTTTTATAATTTAAAGAATTTTATTTTTATTTGTGTTTGAATTTTTTTTCTTTCTTGGGCATGTAAGTAAATTTTATTTTACTGCAAATTGAGTGTGTTTCAGACAAATGTTGAACTGGCAGTTAAGCTTAACGAGCCAACTTCTTAAACGGAAGATACTCGTCGTTTATAATGTCGATGTGAGTGGCAAAAACTTTTTAATGCCGCTCCATTTTGAGATGCTTTAGAAAATTAGTTTTTCAATCGACTTGCAAGAAAATTGTTGATAATTGTTGCAGTTTGCAAAAAAAAAAATTCAAATTAAGTCAAAATCAAATCCTCCAAAAAAAAGAGAGCTCGCATTTAGTGGTTGAGCGTGTTATTTAAAGCTTTAACTGGCAATTTCCGTTTTTTTCCAATTGAATTTCATTAATAGCTACAGCTGCCGTAACAGGTACAGTTACAATTACAGTTAAAGTTAAGGTTACATTTACAGTTACAGTTACAATTACAATAACTGTTAGTGTTTCATTTAAGGAAAATGACTTTTTGCTGGATCAAAATTTGAGCTTCGCAAGTTTTCATTACACAAAAAACCCGAATATGACACTCACAAAAAAGTAGCCAGCTGTGCGTTTGCTATAAAAAGCTTGATACCAATGATACACAATGAATGCTTGACTTGGAGATACCCTGAATGAGTCAAAAGTAAAACCGAAATATATTAAATACAACTTTTACCTTATACTATATATTATTTACAAGTAGTTTATACCCCATTTCTAATGACTACAGCGTATTGCAAAACAGCAAAAATGAAAATAATGACCCCATACACAGGCAGCAAGTGAAAAAAACATACAGTCAGAGAATCTGTGCTGAAAAACCATCATCATAGAGAGAGTTTTTAATGTGAAGTGAGCATTGAATTTGAATAAATGTGCAAATAAAAAACAGCATATTATTTTCGTTAAATTAAGCAATCAGTTAGTAACACTCGGCTACAAGCTGTGAAACAGTTTCACGGCAACAGACAACACAAAATAAAAGTTTTATACGACACAGAGACATTTTGCTACACTTACATTTGCATCTATGATAAATGAATTATATAGTGTTCCAACTGGATCAAAATTGATCATAATTTTTAAAGCTTTAACTGAAAGCTTGTCTGTATTAACAAGCAGTTATGTAAATAGCTTATGTGATTTTCCAGTCTTGCTGTTGTGCGTAACAAACTTCTTCACAAAATAAAAATACATCAACAGGTGTAATGAATTTTCCACTTCGTAATAAAAAATTGACACCAAGCATTCATATTGCATTTTTGAATATTATGTAAAATGGATTGATAAACATTCAAATTTAAAGTTTAAGTTTAATTGCATAAAAGTGACTTTTAATCTCTAAATCCTTGGAATTATTCCATGAAACATGAAGAACAAAATATTTATCGCAATAAATGTTGTAAGCTTCAAGATTCTTAACTTCAATTGTGTTTGTTTGCAATACTGCAGAACGACCTGTTTGAATTATATATATTTAGATTTTTAAATAAAAATAAAAATAAAAAGTAGTGTATGAAATATTCGGTGAGTCAAAGACAACTTTTTTTCTTGTCTTCTTTTATGTTTGGTCACATACGTGTCTGATGTCTTTTTTTTATCAACTCTCGAACCAACACAGTCTGAGACGTAGAGCGTAGAGTACTATAAATGCTAACGTGGAGAGTTTTGTCAAGATTTGATTGATGGATTGCAATTTATGAGTCTACCTTTGCTTTTGTCAGTTAGGGCCAAACCTTTTCTCATCGATTCGTTTGACTTTGACATAGTATAAGCACAAGGGGAAAAAATGTAGCAGAGAGGATAACTAAAAAGTGAAAATAAAAGACAAAGTAATAATAAAACCACACGCCTGAACTAACACTTTGAAGTGCGTCGTATATCATCTTTATATGTAATCCTCATATACATGAATACATTTAAACAAGGAACTGAATTTTTTACATGGTTTTACTTTGCAGTGTCCACACACAGACAATCGCTACTTGCTTAGTAGCTTCAGCTTGCTTCTTTCTGTTTTCCAGTATTATTTAAGCGTTTATTTGCCAGTATATATACGATTCTTTGGCTTAACTTTTAATTTCAAGCGAACTCACGTACTACACATATGCCGACACATGTAACGTAACGTATACGTAATGTGCGCCGTACTCAGTTTCCTTGTCTGTTGAGTGCCATTATATGTATAAGTGTATGAGAGTAGTAAGCGCTTGTCTTAATAGTAGCTAACACAGCTGAAATAAGTTTTAATTAAAATAACGAATAAGCACTTACGTTTTTATACCCTAGCTTCAGTACATACATAAGTGTATTGATGTTGGTCAGAGATTTTAATACAAAGCAGGAAAAGCGGCAGACCGAGTACAATACTTATAAATATCTAAAATCTAGTTGAAATAGCTTTAAACTAGATATAAAATTGTTAAAATTTCCTAACATCCGAGGACCCCATTAAGTAAACATGTAGTAAATAAGAGAATGAAAAATCGAACCGATTCAACATTGATTTCAAAGGCTTAAAGAGCTAGGAATTCCAAACTGCTTGTATTAGTTGAAGCCACCACCTCCAGAAATCAAGCATAGACACATAAACCAGTCAACTACTGACTTAATTAAAGCCAGATGCCTGAATTTAAGAACACTGGCAGTATAGAC
>JBAMBR010002784.1:0-97017 GCA_037044475.1 Zaprionus obscuricornis
TGTTGCAACCGTATTGTGAACTGATCTTCTACTACTACAACTTCTTCTTCTTCATCATCATCTTTTGCTCCATCATCTTTAGCTTTAGCATTCAACAGTTTCATCAGCTGCAAGCAAATTCATTCAACAAAAAAAAACAAGTTCATTTGCAGCACAATCAATTCAATCGATGCTCCTCATTTCAATAAAAAAAAAAACTCTTTGCTTCTTCTGATGCGATACTCTACACTTATATTATATATATATACGCATACACTTGTTCATAATCATTACCAGAAGGTATACACCTTTTGACTGCCACATGTGGCAGCTGTGGCATCATGCGTAACGAGTGTGCAACACAAGTGCTTGTTATTGAAATGATCTTCAAGCGAATGCAAGTTTATTGTTATGTTTTCAACGTAAACTTTAACAATTTTATCAAGTCCTGAAATTTTGCAGCAAAAGCGAAAGATCCGTTAAAAATTGTTGTAAAAGAGATCTACAAAGTTTACATTAGCTTTGCATGAAGAAACAAATGTTTCGTTTTCTTTTGTATATATCATTTCCCTAGAACTTTGCCGATAAATAAATGCATAGATTTATTGCTGTCTTATGGAATGTTAGATGTATGTTTTGTCTCATTGTGACAGTCAGAAGAACTAAGCGTCGACTCTTGACTATAAATAAAGAAAAACATCATATAACTCTTTTGCATGGCGTCTCGACACTGAAAAGCAGCTGTCCAATTTCTTAAATGTCCAACACACACACACACTCTGGCAGTTGGGTGAGCGGAAAAGGGTTACCATGAGTACTATGCAGAGTCAGACAGAGGGCCGCCTGCTGCTGTCAATGTCAGCACATCAAAAGTTGTCAAATATCAGTTATCAGCAAGCAAAGTAACATGCCTCAAACACACACACAAAAAGTGTGTGAGAGAGAGACAAAGAAAAAACAAAAAGAGATACAAAAATAAAAAAAGAGTCCGATATTGATGTCCAGTAGGTAAGATAGTGGGGGTAGAACAGCAGTTGCAACAACTCTGACTCTGACTCTGCCTCTGCCTCTATCTCTGCCTCTGTCTTTGTCTCTGCCTTTGACTCTGACTGACAGTTGACAGTTTAGCCAAAGAGACTCAACGACTCAACGATGCGGCCAGGGCCGGGTATGGCCCAGGTCTGTGTTGTGTCTTTCGTATTTCTACTTTTAGCAGCCAGGCTGTCTACCAGCAACTACTGCTAGCAGCTCATTCAACTTGTTATTATTGTTGTTGTTATTGCTATTATTGTTGTCATAAAGATAAAGGAAACCTTTGACAATTAAGGATATATAAAAAAAAGAAGAAAAACACAGAGTGTGAAAACTTATCGCAAAAGGTTGCCAATGAAAATAATGGCAAAAGCAACAAAAACGAAAAAAAATATTAAGGGACACAAAAACTCTCAAGTCTTATCGGAAGAATACGCTTGACTTGAGGCTATGGCTGAGCAACTTTTTAACTTGTACACGAACAAGAAATTATTATTTTTTAACAATTTTTATATGTTTTGCTTGCCGTATCTAAGAGTCTAGACATACAAAAAAAAAAGTTGTAAAATTGTAGAGTAAGATTTAAGATTTTTAATATATGCATCTAGAACATTTTTATGCCTTTTTATGACTAAATTTTCAGCTGTTGATGTTGAAGAACTTTTCTTTTATATTTATGTATGTATGTGTTTGTGTTGAGAATGCAAATTTACGAACTATGTCCGGCCATTTTTTAAGTTAAGATCCAAAATTAGCTTCTCTTACGCTACGATGCGATGTTACATCAATTTATTGTGCTTAGCCTACGCATTCATTAGAAACTTCCTATGTTTGTTGGGTGGTTGGCACATTCCTTGGCCATGGACATGATCACAACTCAGTTGCAGCACAGTGAACAGCTATAGTTACTACTCGCTGTCTATCTCTCTTTCTCTCTCTCTCTATCTTGCTCTAACATTCTCTATGATGATCACTTAGCCTAGCAGGTATTCATTTCAACGCTGCTCGAGCTCGTAAAACTGTCAAAATGCACCGGCTACCGGACGGTTACTTCTACTACAATATATATATATATATACCTTTGTATATATATATAATATTCCTTCTGGCCATCTTCAATTATTTATTTGTCTCTCTCTTTCTCTCTCTTACTCATTTTATATCTGTGTCTGTCTGCAATGCCTTGAAATGCTATCTACGCCACACATGCAACAATTAGCAAAACAAACGCGATATCATAAAATAATATTAATTTGTAAAACAATCGCTAGCGTACACAACAACAATAATAACAGCAGCAGCAACAACAACAACAACAACATGAACAACAAGCAACAACAAGCAACAAACAATCCTCGACTAGTTGCACGTTCAGTTTCAGGTTCAGTTTAAAAGCCTTCGAAACAGGAGGCACCCCACAATTAAAAGCAGCGCCGTTGCTGCTGCTGTTGCGCTATTGCTGCTGATGCTGACGTCGACTGCAAGCGCCGTCGCGCATGCGTAATAAGCACTTTTCCGTCTGACAACACAATAAAATGTCATGATATGCCCCACGCTCTGTGGGATCCCGGCTATCGCGGTTTGAGTCTACGCTATGCATGCCAAGCAAGCAAAAGACTCTACAACTCCTTGTCGCTCTCTCTTTCTCTCTCTCTCTCTCTCTCGCTCTCTATCTTTCTCATTCACTATCAAAGCTGTCGCGTATTTGTTTTCAACTTGTCCAAAAACTATGGACTAGTATCAGCTAGTAGCTGCCAGTGTTGCCATATTATGCAAGTAAAAAATATAGCTAAATTTCTGACTGCAGACATTTTTAAGCATAAAATATAAAAAAAATAATTTGTAAATAATAAAAATAATATTGTAAATAATATTCAGCAAAATTATAAATAAAAATTTTTAGTAATTTTAATTTATTAAAAAAAAATATTATAAATTTTACTGTAAATGAAAATAATTTTAAATTAATTTTAAAAATTAATAAAAAATAAATAAAATAAATCTCATGTGGCAACACTGGCCGCAACATGTTTCGGTGTCTTTTTTTTATTATTTTTTTTTTTTGTGCACATTCTTATAGCATATAAACGTCTCGGATTGCAATTAAAATCAATAAATCGGTAACTAGCCTGCTGGCCAGCTGGTTTATAACCGTTGAATTGCATTGGAAGATTTACGCCAAGTTGTTCTTACTGTTGGCAGTTAAGAGGCACTTTTCCGTATTTTAAAGTGGTTCACTTTTAACATTAAAACGGTAACAAACATTCGGTCAATTTTATTATGGTTTAACGAGTCAACTGATCTTCAGTCTTGTGACGTCACAGCATAATCTATATATAACTTTAAATTTATCATATTTATGCATATTATTCATGTCTTTTACAATTTCTTCTGCTTCTTCATATTTCATTATCAGTTGAAACATAATTCAATCAACAGTTATCAGTTAATCACATACCAAAAAAACAAGTCTAAAACTATTCTCGTATTACCCGCTGATATTTGATCTGTTTCTTCGATGACAAACAACATAAGATTGATAGTCTCTTCATCTGTGACCGCCTTCGACTTTGTCTGGTTCTGAAACTTGGCATATTCGACCCTATTTTCTGTTAGCTATATGATGTGATATTTGGCCTGATTATAGCTGCTGACAGGTGACTGTGATCACAGTACAAATCTCATAGATCTCAAAAAAAAAAAAAAAAAAACGAACGACTAGATTCAGACCACACTGATCGTGTGGTGTGCAACTCCTTAAAAAGTGTGTGCGCCTTTTAATCGCTTTCAATGACATTTTGAATGAATGATGCCTCACTTATGTGTGAACCTACCAGGCTGCTGTCAAGAGCTGCCGCTGCCTGTTTGTAACGACATAGACATAGTCTTAGCGAAAGAGAGATGATCATGGTGTACCCAGAGTCTGACTTGCCAATAGAATTGTCCCTGGCTTGTCCCTGGTACACATAGAGTCAACATGCCTCAAGGCAGTCGACATTTTGCTTGATCATGATTTTTGAGTTGACAAGATGTCACTGTCGGCGGCGATCAACGATCAGCGATCGAACGTTGAACATTGAAAATGTTTTGGCGCACAGAATGTCTACGGTTGCTCTCATGTTGTTGCGTCCTTGTTGAGCAACATTTTCTTCTAGTTTTTCTTTATATATAATTTTCATTTATTTTTATTTTTATTTGTATTTTTTTCTGCTTTTTACTCGTCTGCTTTTTCTTTTTTGTGTGTGATCACTTTCCAGATCGATCGCAATTGATCGCAATGTAGCTGATAAGCTATGTTGGGCATCGCATAGACCTAAAACGTGGTGATGATGTTGCTGCTGCAGGTGCCACATTTCGGACATGCCTTTTGCCCCAGCTGCATGTTTTACAAGACAAAAAGTAACAAAAGAAGATGAGGCAGAGAATGAGAAGATGAAGGAAGGAGTGAAAATAAAAAACTGATCGTTACATTGGAATTTTAATCAGCTGAGGCAGCTTTAATTCAATTACATGCCACGCTTGAAGTGTCTTTTCTTTTGGGTGTTGGCCTCCGATGAAAGGTTAAACGTTTGTCTGACCCAATGCGGGTTTTGATATCAGGTTTTTGTTTTTTTTTATTTTTTTTCGTTTTTTTGGGGTTACATTTTGATGCGTGGGCATGTTCAATGCTTAAACGTTTAAACGTTTAACGCTCTTTAATCAGAATCAGAGCGTAAAGTGATCAACTGATCGATGCGATTCAAAACGTTTCGATACCATTGATTGATTTCGATAAAACGTTTCGCCGCACTCTGTTGACAGCGTTTTGTAAATGGTTTCCGGCAACACTTTTGATTGCAATTAAAGAAAATACCTTAAAACTAGCAGAAAAAAAAGAGAATATCAAATAAAGGGCAACCATAGAAAAAGAAACGTTCCGATGCGATCAACATCTACTATCGTTGCCATGTATCTGTTAGCCAGTGTTAGCTGTGTTGTCTCTCTATATCTTTTAGCTGCCGTTTTCTTTGGACAATTGCGCGATTAATCATTGCGCGCTCAGTGAGTTGTCAGCTGTGACTGTGACTCTGCTGCCGCTCCTGCTATCGTTCTGCCAGAGAGAGAGAGAGAGATCGCATCGGATCGTTCGTCACAAACGATTGGACACCCAATAGTTGTCCGACTGTTCGTTTTGCAGTACCTTTACCTTAGACTTACGAGACTCACTTTCGCCCTTTCTTTGCGCTCTAGCTCTGGCGCTGTGGAAAACCAATGAAATGCATTTCAAATACATTTGCCCAACACTTTTTTTTTATTGCTATTCTTTGAAATTTATACCCAGCACTCAGCTATACCTATTAGGGTATTTTAAGTAAGCAATTTGACAACTTACAAAATTTGCATATTTTCCAATGATTCAACATAAATTAATCATGGTTTACTTATTTTTCAATTTTTAAATAATTTTTTACAGGATAACTGTGTAGTCTTACTTAACACTCTGTCATTGCATCCAAGTGCCGCATTTACCATTCATGCGTTAAGAATCGCCTTCGACTTTTATCCATTTTGTTGCAGCGCCGTCAATTTTGCAGTTGCCGCTTTCATTGGGGCAGCAACAGAAGCAGCTCCCCAGGAGCAGCCCCTGTCTTTCAATATATTTTTGGGGTCTGAGTTTATTTGCACTTCTCCTGAGCAGAGAGACAGGGACAGACAGAGTGTGTAAGAGCTGAATGAGAGATTCATGCAGAGTTGTGTGTGTTTTGCTCCATTTGAGGTGGAGAACTTCCGCGATTGCCGTGCCCAGAATACAAAAAAAACACACTGAGAACATATGGTCAGCGGAGCGAAAAGTCGGAGCTCTTTTGGTTGTCGTTGTCGATGTTGATTTCGATGTGGATGTGGATGTTGGTTGTTTGGTTTTGCTGGATGTGGATGTGGATGCGGATGAGTAGCTTGTTGCTGGTTGCTAGTTGCATGGGGCAAGCGAGGCAGCAAGCAAGGCAAAGGCAGCTAGCAAGCACTGCGTGTTGCTGGGCAATTCCATAAAGTGTTTTATTTAATGGAAAATCTTTCAATTGTGGAAAATGGTGTTAATTAGACGCCATTAAGATCATAAATTAGTCGCTACAAACGATTATGATGCGATTGTTGTTTGCCTTCCACTATTGTTATTATTATTATTATTGTTGTTGTTGTTGTTGCTGTTGTAGTGTTGCTCTTGGCTTGCTTGTTGCTTGCTGCTTTTGCCGGCATTTCTACAAAGTGCTTTCTTCTACTTCCATACACATATGACTTTATATGGTTAAGTGCTGGGTACATGTTTACTTTACGGTACATTTGCTGTTATGACTTTACTTACATGCAGACATCTGTATAAAGTATATGTATATAAATATATATATATATATATAATGTATATATTTGTAGGTTATGTGCAGATGTTTGATTTAGGAAAGTGATTTTTATGGCTTTTGAACAACAGCTTAATAGCCAACACAGTCAACGTAACGTCTAAAGAAAGCTTTGCTACTGACTGTGTGTGTGTGTGAGAGAGAGAGAGAGGGAGAGAGAGAAAGAGAGAGACAGAGAAACGCCATAATATAATAAGTACGTGTGGTAAGTCAAAGAGAATTTCAATTCAAGTCTAGCTTAATGCCACTTTAAACAGTGGCTACAAAACAATTACTAGAAATTCCTGCAAAATGTACACATGAATGTGGTTAAACATTCAAATGAATATGGCTTAAATGCAATAGCTTAAACTGCTTAACTGTTCTATGTGGCCTAAATATGTTGAAATATTTTTCATTTATGACTTAAATGCGCTTTTTTTGCATTTTACAACTGACAAAAATTGATGTCACATACATATGTATATTAGCAATATGCGCTGGCAAAATTTTTAAAAAACTAAAAAAAAAATATTCTAAAAATTTTAATTCATTAAAAATTAATTTAAAATAATTTATAGAATTTTTTTTTAATATTTTAAAATTTATATTAATTTAAAAAAATAAATTTATAATTTTTTAATATTTTTCTACATTAAAAAAATTGAAAATTTTTTTTTATAAAATTAGAAAAATTATTGGAATTATTTTTCTTTATTAAAAAACATAGTCTAAAAATTTTAATTCATTAAAAATCAATTTGAAATAATTTATAGGATTTTTTTTTACTATTTTAAAATTTTTATTAATTTAAAAAAATAAATGTATAATTTTTTTTTAATATTTTTCTACATTAAAAATAAATTAAAAATTTTTTTTTATAAAATTAGAAAAATTATTGGAATTATTTTTCTTTATTAAAAAACATATTGAAATAAATTTGAATTTATTTTTTTTTTCTATATTAAAAATAATTTTAAAATATTTACTAATAATGCAACCAACATGCTAAAACTTGCTTGCTTTACTTTGAAAGTTCACTGTACCTTTTGCAACTAGACAAAAAATAAAAGAAATAGCATACAACACATCGTAGCACATTCCTTAAGCAATATACAGCTCACACACACACACACACACACACACACACACACACACACACACACACACACACACACACATACACACACACTCAGTGCAAGATTGTTACAATCTCAGCTTCATTTGCATCCTCAACCCACACCCACAGTGTGTGTAACCAGAAAAGGAACCTCTGGAACTTCGGCTACATAAAGCTAATCAGTGATCACACTTAAGGTACCTCGTTGCCTGTCCAGTCTGCCCTAATTGAAGCAACCAACCTCAAGAAGTACTGTGTGTGCAGGGAGAGGAGGTGCATTCTCTTGTAGAACATAGGGATTCCTCTTGTATTTCTTACAGCATGCTATTGATGGCCCAATGAGAAGAGAGAGCGGAGTTGCGGGCAAGAAGAGCAATCGGTCATTATCAGTTGTTTGTTGCCGCTGCGATTGGCAATCAGGGTAGGCGTGCAGATTTGTCAAGCGGCAACAGCATTATATGTAGGTTAATTCCGCGCACAACTCAAGATATGCTCAACATCAGACATTAGCAGACACACGACTGTAATTCGTGATGACAACGTGATAAATAATTGACGATGAATAAATTCAAGTTTATTGGTAAAGTAAGTAACTAATAAATAACTTTAACTATATTTAAATAATTTTTTTTTATTTTTATTTTTTTGTAGTATCTTTAGCTGCTCGTGTCACGCACAGCACGCTGTCATCGTTAGCTGCAGCTGCTTTGATTAGCATTACAAATGATTCGAGTAATGTGCACTTAAGCGGTCGCAGTGCATCGCTCACACACACACACACACACACTCTCTCTCTCTCTCTCTCTTTCTCACTCTGTCTTTGTCTGTCACCTCTTGTGGCCCTGTGTCCGCAATCTGGGAGTCTCTCAGTCTCGCAAAGTTTTGCTTCGTTCTTGGTTTTTGGGCTTTATCCTAGACAGAGTGACGTGTGTTCTGGATATGCTTGCATGTAGCCCGATGACTTGCAATTCATTTTCGGACTTGAATTCGCTTTGCCTAGTATTCTGTTCTGTTCTGTTGTGTGGGCACTGACCAAAAAGATCTGGCACTCGCATAGTCTGGCACTCTGTCTGGCAATCTTTGGTCAGTATGTGGCGCCTCAGGCGGCAGCATATGCAAAATAAGCTGAACATAGCTATATGTTAAGCTTCACTGTGGCTCACATTCACACTTGCCGCCTCCAACGTGCAAACGCGCGCTCAACGCTCATCCCCATCCCTCATTCAACTCTGCACAGTGTTGAGTTTTGCCCGGCTGTGGCTTTAGCTACATCTACAGCTACAGCTATAGCTATAGCTTCAGTCTCAGTTGCTGGCCATAAAATATCGGCATTTTATTAGCGCGTGCATCCCATTTGCCGCTTTTCATTGCGATTTTAAAAGTGTTCCCGTGTTTTGATAGCCGCACTATCAGTGACCCATGGAAATAAATGTGGCCTATAGAGATTATGCCTTCCTCTGTGGACAGGCCACAGACACTAAGACTAAGACTGAGACAGAGTCAGAGACGACATGTTGACTCTCTTTCTGCCGCTGTTTTGTTGCTCTCTGTTACTCTGCAGATGCCTAATGAAATATGGCGCAATAATACTGCATAACGGCTATTTAGGGCTCAACTCAACGCGATGTGTGTTACCATCGACTTAATCTGTTTGGTCTTCGTACTCGTCCTCGTCCTCATCCTCATTCTCTTCCTCTGCTTCTTTACCTAATGCGAATCCCTACTGTGATCCAAGCACAGTAACAATTCCAACTACAATTCCATTGGAATTAACTACACATCAAACATAATCATTTGTGAAAGCTCGGGACGGGCCAAAACAACACCTTACCTTACGCTGTTGTTCAAGTCTGGCAAATTACTTAAACATACGCATACAAAAGTTGCCAAAAAATATAAGACAAAAGTGTTAATGATCGACTTGAAGTTATTCTGTAGTCTGAAAAAAAAAAAAATTATTTTAAATGGGGAAAAAAATTTAAAAAAAAAAAACAGGCAAATTCTAAATCTTGTTTTTATTCTCAAGCTAGTTTCATATACCCAACGACCTTTCAACATACACTTCATCATCATAATAAACTCACACTGTACGTTTCCGACCTTGCTTAAGAGTCCAGTCTCTGTCTCTGTCTCACTTATGTCTTGACTTGCCCCAACGTCCAATTGAACAGTTGACAACAAAATTTTTGGTGGACCGCCCGCCACAAGCGATAATTCTTCCAGTGCTATGACAACTAAATTGCCATGGCCGTATTTGCCAGTTGCCCCCCCCCTTTTGCCAGTTGTCGAGTTGTCCAGTTAGCCAGTAGACCCTATGGAAAGTCCCACCTATTGCTCGATAAAACAGTGAAACATACATACAAAAGAGAGAGAGAAAGAGAGAGAGAGAAACTTGGCTGCCAGTTTGCCAGATAATTCGCATCATGATGAATTCCAGCGAAAAAAGGCTAAGTAAATGTTACGGACGAAGCGGGCGGACATACAAAGTTCAGCAGAGAGACTCTTGTATTTTCTTATGTACGCGGTTCGGCAATGGCCATGCTTGACTGTAATTGCCGGCCTCTGAGAGTTACCAAGAGTACATATATCCAACTGTTTCAAGTCCAACTGCAACTTCAATTTCCAACTGGGTCCCAAACACACACACACATACACACAAACAAACAAACACTTCTACTGCAGTTAGGCAGTTTGAGTTCTCACTTTTGTATCCAAAAACAAAAAAATAAAAGTAAAGAAGAAAAATACAAAAACTTTGCTTCGTTTATTTGAAAATTTCTTCATTTTTCGGAATTTGGTAATTGCTTCAGCTTCAGCTCGAGCTTTGCTCTCTGGTTGCAGTCTTGGATGTACATATATATATTTTTTTGGAGCCTCTTTCTTTGGTTTTGTTTGCAGATCTTTCACTGATTTTTCGCATCTTTTTAGTATTTTTGTTGTTGTTGCTATTGTTGTTGTTGTTATCATTGTACGCCCGGTGCCAATGATTGCCACTTAAACCGTTAAGCAAACGCCGTACGAGAGATGCGTGGCGGGGAAAGACTTTTGTATTTCGCAAATGACTTTGGGGCTTGGTTTTTCAAAATGAATTTACGCATTTTTTTTCGGAGATTTTTTTTTCATTTTGGGTTTCTGTTTCTGTTTATTTTTTATTTTATTTTTTTGGGATGGGCTCACAGCATTCAGAGCTTGCATTCCAATGCACTTAACGCATTCTCAACTTGAGATAAGTTTCAATTACAAATTGGCTCCGTTGTCCGTTGTATTTCAGAGTTTTAATTGACAATGCACTCTCGGACTCGGACCCGCGCTCTGACTCGACGCTGTCCCAACTCCATGCCTGATATGGATCTTTACCAGTGATATCGGACGCTCGCGTATCATATGTTTTATTGCCAAATGTTGTTGGCTGTTAACCAAAAAAAAAGAAAATTTATTCTTATCTTTAAGCATAAGAAAAAAAAAAGCTTCTACAGTTAATCTCTAATCTTGATATAAACTTGAAAAATATATTTTCCAAAATTAAATTTTGCTAAGTAAATAAATTGTAGAATTTTATTTCAAGTATTTTTTTTTTTTTTTTACTCTTTTTCTTTGATTTATTCGACTGTATTTCAACGGAAGGTTTCCCTTTCTTTTTGTTTTTTTGGTATTTTAAATATATCTTTGTTAAAAAAAAAAGAAACTTCTTAAACGCATTTCAAGTTCTCAAGTTCCCAAGGGCAACGTTGTATAGTATAGTGTCTGTGTTCTATCTTACCTACCGGTCTACCCGAGATGCACAACTCTTAGTTTTTTGCCGCCGACATTAGCATTAACCTTCAGCCAGGACGCGCTCGTTAGCAGAAACCATTGGGCATATCCATGGGCAATCCATGGGCAAATCCATGGGCAATGGGCAATGGGTAATTTCTCTCTCACTCTTTCACTGTTAACATGAACATGAAAACTAAAGAAACTAAAGAAATAAAATACACGCATTTTACATGCTCGTAAACGTGTGTTACATATGCACAGAGCAATAGTCTCTGGCCAAAATAAGGTTTAGCGGGGAGGGGAGAATCTTGAGGAAATATATAACCCTCAACTACTTTATGCATAAATTTAGCAAGATTGCGAAGCTACCCCATGGCGAGCTAATGTTGTAAATTATAAATATGACACCTACTCCTAGTCGACAAAGGCACTGAACAAAACTTGGGCCTCCAAAAACCCGTGGGCAGGCTCCAGTTGCTCTTTTGCATTGCTACTTTGGCTCTGGTTCTGGCTCTGGCTCTGGTTCTGGCTGTGGTTCTGACTCTAGGTTGTGGTACTGTGGCACAGCTGCCTTGAAATTTATACGCGCCGACATATACTCATACATATACATATATGCGAAAGTGACAGGAAATATCCTGGCTGAGTCTCGCCATCTATGTATGTATGTCTCCGTCTTAGTCTCTTTGCAAATGTGTCTGCGTCTCTGCTCCGGCGGCAACTTAATTGGTTGCCAAGCAGCGGGAAATCGCCGCCGGAACGCGCTTAATTAACCAAAATGCATTTCAAGTTTTCAAAGCAACGAACTTGGTCAAAAAAACGGAGAAAAAAACAAAAACAAAAACCATTCACTGACCTAGGAATTTGCCAAAGACTTTGGCGACTTTTAGATATGCATTTGAGTCGAACTATGGCATTGGAATTGGTATTGCGAAATTCCAAAGTTAAAGTTCGACTCATTATACACTATGCAACATAGATGTGTCAAGTAAACAATGTTGAATGAGAATATTTATATGAGCAGAAGACTGAGAGAGTTGTCAATGCTTGCAACATACAGTAGCAGCACTCTTTGCTCTCTCTCTCTTTCTTTCTCTCTCTTTGCTGACTTTAATTTTGTTGTCTAGTGTTGTTCGAATAGGAAATGAAACCAATTGGAAAGCTGCGTCTTGCTTTAGATGTTGCATACGCATGCGCCTTTTGCCTTTAAAGCCTGCCTGCCTGCCACATGCGGCAGCAGCAGCCTTTTGCCTGCGCCTATGGGTCGCTCTTGGCATTGTTTTGTTTTGTTTTGTTAGCGGGAAGAATGTAACGGTGCTTTATGGTAAGTTGGTCGCCCCAATGCTGGCTAACAACAGATCGAAAACTTTTCTATGCATATACCCCACACACCTTCTCTCTCTTTCACACACACACACACGCTATATTGGCCTGTTTCTATACACACTTCGCACAGCTGAGATGCGTGTAGTTTACTTTGTTTTTTTTTTTGTTATTGTTGTTGTTTTGTTTTTTTCGGTAGCTTTTGCAGAACAAAGGCCAATTTTCAGCAGATTTAATCACACGACTGGCAACAATGGGTTAAGAGTGTTTGGGGTAAGTGGCAAAACGCATTAGAAAAAAAAAGCAGAAAAAAAAAAAAATATACACACAGCAGCAAAGAACTGACCAAAGACGACTATCGACTATCGACTGCTACTTGGACTTGCACTTGGACTTGGACTTCGTCTTGAACTGTGTGCAACAACGTTGACTGCATTCTCTTTGGCATTTCATTTTTCCGCTTTGGCTTTTCCAATGAAAAATAATAATAATTGACAGGCAGGCAAGCAGGAAAGCAAGCAGGCGCTGGGTCGATGTGGGAATTTGGATTATTAACGAATTGTTGTTGTCTGTTTTGTAGAGAAGGACAAACAACAGCAGCAGCAGCAGTAGCAACAAACAGACAACAACGTAGCATTTGCAAAGCACTGTGAACGCATAAAATTTATGCGCTAGCCAAGAAATTAGGGCAAAGGGTGTAGTGCGGGAGGAAGGTAAGGCAGCGGCAGCAGCAGCAGCAGCAGTAGTAGTAGGGGGACAGTTAAGTAGCTGCTGCAAATGCTTCGATCACGTATGCGACGCAATTAAATGACAATTCTTTAGCTACCAGTTGGCGGCCAGTTGCCAATTGGCATGCGCTTCAAGCCAGAAGTAGCAGCAGCAGCAGACTGGCAGCACGGACGGAAAGCAAATGCAGCAAAAGTCCAGGCAAACTAAGGCATAAGAATGATGCTAACTATTTAGCGCATCCAACAGATACAGTAGCTGCTAGCAAGCAATGTACAGCAACAGCAGAGAGAGAGAGAGCGCGAACTGCACAGGTTAAGCAGCAGCAGCAGCAGCAGCTGCCACGACAATTAAATCTTTTGCAGTTGTGTTTTAACCTGGCCAAAGACTAAAGAGTCAAGATTCCATTTACTCTGCGGCGTCTACTGTCTTCATCTTCTCGCGTTTCTCTCTGTCTTAGTCTCAGTCTCAGTCTCAGTCTTCGTCTCATTCTCAGTCTTCGTCTACACACTGATTAAGGGCTACGCGACCATAGATTGTCCACAGCCACTCTGTGGCATTTGTATGGCTTTTCGGGATTGTTTGCCGCTTGTTTGGGGGCAACAAAGAAATTGCAACACACAACGAACAGCAAACCAAAACAACAACAACAACAGTATTTGACATAGCTGCGGTTGGCAGCTCTCTCACTCTCTCTCTCTCTCTCTCTCTCTCTTTCTGTCGCTGTCTCCCTTCTCTTACTCAATGAAATTGAGCAAAAGATCTACAATTTTATGGTGCAGTTAAGGAACAGAAAACTTCAGTTTTATGCTATAGTTAAGCGAAAAATTAAGTAGTCGACTGTCATTATAAATTATTGAAACGATGTTTCTCTTCTTCGTTGAAGACAAGAAGACAAGTAGCCAAAATGCTTTGCTTGTAAATATATAATACATATATATATATATATATATATATATATATAGATCATTAAGTTAAGTTAAACAAAACTATAAATTTTTAATAGTTTCTTGTTGCTTGCATTGATTCTGCTGCTTTATGCTAAACAAAAGCTGTGTAAACATATTCAAAATGCTTTCAAGCAATTTCGATTCACTTTCCATTTAGAGGCTTTTGGTTTAACATTGACTAACTTCTAATCAGAGCAAAAGTCTGCCCTGCAGACATGAACAACAACAAGACGGAAGTAAAAAACTGCTGCCAGCAGCAAGAGCAACAGCAGCAGCAACAGCAACTACAGCAGCAGCAGCATCAGCAGTAGTAGCAGTAGAAAAAACCAAATATGGAAATGTTTACAAATTGCAAAAGATGCGAAACTGGGAAACTGTGAGACTGTGCGCCTAGAGAGTCTGCTATGCTTGAAGCATATCATGCCTGCTGCCTGCTGCCTGCTGGCTGCAATGATGATACGACAACGACGACGATGCAGTGGTTGGTGGCCAATGGTCAAACAGATTTGCCTAGTGGTCAGCTTTTTTTTTGGTTTGTTTTTACTGATGCTGCTGCTGTTGCTGCTCCAAAAATGCACAAAATCAGCGTATGCTGCGTGTCTTTTACTTATAGGCAACAACTTAGAGCTGAGCACGTGACACGAAATTTTATTTGGAAATTCTAGTGCTAAAAATTTAGGCTTGCCATATTGCAAGTTGCTGCGGAACTTTATGACTTTGCGCATCACTAGACAAGCACAAAGTAAAAGTAAGTAATAGAAGAGAGAGAGAGAGAGAGAGAGAGAGAGCGAGAGAGAAGGAGATAGCTAGAGCTATAGTGATACCAACACCGATACAGCAAACTCAACTCTTCCCATCATCATCATCAGCATCATCATCATCATCATCATCCTGCGCAGAGCTACAGTTACTGCTGCTTGATATTTTTTTTTTTGTCGTCTCTGGCGGCGCATCCTTTGGCTTGCCTATTTTGTAAATTCGTTAGTGCTGCTGAAATATGTTGATTGAATTTTTCGGGAGCAACTGCATTTGATTATAACGACGACATAGCAGACCTCAGAGCAAGAACTCAAGCATCAAGCTTTAAGCCTTAAGCCAGCAACACAGCTGACCGTTTGCAGACGCACCAAACATGGTCAGCAAAACATGGCAAAAACAAAAAAAAAAAATAGACAAGTGATTGTTATCGTAGGCAAATGTGCAAAAACACACACACATGCATACACATGCATAGGTCAAAGGTCAGCATTTGCATACTGCTGACAATGAGTGCATTTATTTCTTTCTCCCAAAACAAAAAAAGATTTATTAATTTCTTAACGTTTTACAAGTGATTTACACTTAATTAGTGGCACCCGGCGAAAGTATTTTCTTCTTTCCAATTTGTGTAGGTCGCTTCCGTCTACAAAGCAGACAAAGACAAAGACAGAGAGAGTGTGTGTAGAGAGAGAAAGAGATAATTGCGACTCGACGACGCGTATTAATTGTTAAAAACTGTAATTTATTGTTTTAAGCCAAGAAAAAAAAAAAAAAAAAATTCCTCTCAAACTGGCGTTGGCGTTACCGTTACCGTTGCCAGTTACAGGAAATACCTTAAAGACCTTTGCGATAAGCTTGAAAGTCTTATTACAATTAGAAATTATGAAGACACAAGACACACAATTCAATTGGTCATTTGATGTGGGACGTCAGTATCATTGTGTGATTGTATCATTTGATAAGCCAAATATCTATAATATATACGTCAGATACTTCAGTTTCCAATATTCCCCCAAAAACCTAAAAACAAAAACAAAAAAATAAAACTCTTAAGCATCTCTGTTCGTTGTTGCTTTTTCGTGTAGGTTGCCGCTCTTGCGTTTATTTTTATAAATCATCAGTTTTGGTTTTTTAACTTTATTTTATTTTTTTTTCTCTCTCTCTTTGTCTTTTTTAGTCACTCTGTCTCTGTCTTGGCATTGCGTGTGTGGGTGATGTTTGCCGTATTGCTTGGGATGCGGGCCGTAAACAGCGCATAGCAGGCTTAGCCGCAAAATGACTTCATTAACTTATTTTTCAACTTTTTTTTTTTTTCTGTTTGTATTCTGCGAACAAATTAAGCTGAAATGCACCGCATGAGGCAATAACAGCAAAAACAACAACAACAACAATAATGCATAAGCTACAAGTATTAATATTTTTTTTTTATAATTTTTTTCAGTGGCTTTTTTGTTGCCCCTGACGCTCTTCTTCATTGTTACATTGTGGCACTGAGCCGCTAAAAGCGTTGTTAAAAACTTCATTATGCTTGTCATAAGTTCAGCGATTTTTAAGTGTGACATATTTCACCAGTATCCGCGATGTAGGTCGTTCCCTTGTAACGCTTTAAGGCAGTTAAATATGATATGATACTTGTCCTTTTTTTTTTTATATCCGGTAAGCATACGGCGGGTATTATGACTATATGAGACCAGAACTTGTCTGTTACGTTAATAAAGAGGCATGGCCTCTAGATCTACAGTTCAACAGTTCGTCTGTACGTTTATTTGTAGTCCTGCATCTTGGATACTATAACAGCTAGGAACTTCTGCACATAGTTACCGGGTATTATACATTTGTGCACACTCTTTAATATCTTTCTTACTTTTATTTATATAACTGATATTATGTGTCAGTGTGGACTTGCTTTTTATTAGTCAGTGTACAGTTTCCCTTCCGATTTCATTCAGTTTTCAATTTCTTTTGCTGATCTTTAACAAATTCTCTTTGTGTTTCTGTTACTATTTCAGTTTCCTTAGGGTTTACAACATTTGAAGCATTTACGATCTGTTTCTTTATGCTCGGCTTAATTCTCTCTTTATACACTATAAATTTTTGGTTTCTCATTTTGCCCTTTTTCGCATAATCCTAATCCTATTCCATTTTTGCACATTTCATACAATTGTTCCCCAATCAGAATCACAAATGAAATATAAACAAAACTTGAGGCAAAGACTTTTTTTTTTTTTTTGGTCTATGCAATTTAACCCTGGATCAGGACACATTGAATATGTAAAGTTAGTCTTTGGAAAGAGGGAATGTAAGGGAAGAAAAGAGAAGGGAAGTAAAAAGGTTTAAGTACTTGAAATGTAATCGACAGTGCAGCACTTGAATGACCAACTGGTCGACTGGTCGACTGTCGGACTCTAGGTTTTTTGGTTTGGTTTGGTTTGGATTTTTGACCCTTTCCTTCATTCTGTTTGGCCCTACGAAAAATGCCGAAAAGCAGAACAGTGAAATGCAAACATTGCCCTGTAGATGAAGGTCTCTCTCACTTGCATTGTATATATATATATATTGTGTCTATGTGTGTGTGTGTCTCTGTGTATTGGCTGGCAGTCCCAAAGGATTTCCTTGTTATGCGTGCGACGTTTGTTTAACCCTTTCGCTGGTCGGACGATAACAGCAACGACGACGACGACGACGACGTCGACGACTGCCCTTTGTCCAGACTGTGGTTCACAACCAGGTCGTTTGTTTTGTTCCTCCTTTCCCTGTCTTCATCTCTCTTGCTCTACTGTTCTCTATCTCTCTCTCTTTCACTCTTTTGGCTGCACTCGAATGGTTTCGTTTACATTTTACGTGCGAATGTTGCTGTTTTTTGAATTATGGCGACAGGAACAGAGACTCTGAGCATGCTAGTGTGTGTGTGTGTATGTGTGTGTGCGAGAGAGAAGCTCGTAGCTCTTTGCACCAGACCTGGGCCTGCGGTTTGGCCTTGCGTTGTGCTGTTTCCTTCCTGCTGAAGCTGTTTCTGCTGTTATTGCCATTGCTGCTGCTGCTGCTGCTGCTGCTGCTGTGTTGCTGCAGTCGTTGCTGACCGCAGTCGAAAGTGTTGTGTTTCAATGTACGTTGCTCGTCGTTACCGTATTTTATTCAAAAAATGCAGCCACGTAATAGAATTTTTGATGCCATCGTGTCTGGAGTTGGAGCTGCAGCTGTATCTGTATCTGGAGCTACCATAAAAATGCCATGATAACGGTCAACGGCCCGTTGCAGTTGCAGCTAAATCAAAACACACAGCATTAACTTTAACTTCAACTCTGACTGCAACACAGACTGTGATTCTGGGCCTTTTATTTTTTCGGGGGGGCTGGTCGGACTTTCATTTCAATTGCAGTTAAAACTGAAACCTGGATTTCAATTGGCAAAACTGAGCAAAACTGTTCAAACTTGTAACACTGCAAAACTCTGAAAGTTTACAAAACTTGGCTACTGGCTTTTTGGTAGCCTCAGAATCTCATCATAAATTCATTAGTTGCAACTCGTCGTTGCACGCAAAAATGTTCGAGACTCAATGCTTTTGCAGCTTCCTTAGACCCTTGGTAAAGCGATGCAATGCGTTGCCAGCTGCTAGCTGTCGTTGGAGGTGTGGTAAGGCAACAGCAACAGCAACAGCAGCAACAATAACAATAACAACAACAACAACAAAAACAGCAGCCGCCCCAATGATTTATGCGCCAAGTTGTTTAGAAAATATGCCAAACGGCGAATGCAGCATTAAAGGGGTTGGGTTTTTGGGCTCTACTTGTACTGCTGCTGTGTCTGGTCTGTGGTCAGGCTGCTTTTGTTGATGTTATTGTTGTTGTTGTTGTTGTTATGTTAAGCCCAGAAGGGATTTTAGCAGACCATGGACTTGTCATGGCGGCTCCATGTTTGATTAAGGCGCACAACTTTGCGGCCGCTAAACGCAAATCAAATGACGGCGTTGATAATGGCCAACGGGCCATGCGCCATTTCATGTTCTACGTTTCCCAAAGTTTCACAGTTTTCAAGTTCTTTCTCTCTCTCACTGTCTGTCTGTCTGTCGCATTGTTTCTGTCTGTCTCCGTTCGTGTGTGTTTGTGTGTATATTCCAAGGTCCAGGTTTCACATCCACTCACATCATGTCATGACTTGTGAAAATATACACCTAGAGCGCGTGTTTTCTTCAAATACTACGTACAATTTATTTTTATGGGGTATACTTGACAGTGGAGAACGACCTGCTATAACTATGAAATGTCTTATGAATATTTGTAAACATGTTTTGAAAGTTTCCTAAATATTGTTCAACAGAAAATCCAGGAAAAAAAAGTCCCTTAAAAATTTATAAGTTTATCCTTGACAGTATAAAATGACTACAACTGTAGCTGGAACTATGAAATGTATCCGAACTTTTTATAGAAATATGCTGAAAGTTTTAGCAAAAACATTCATCATTTGGATCTTTCACCTTCCACTGAAGGAGTTGCATATGAAACTTCTTTATAAACTTCTTTAAGCATTTTGGAAATTGACATAAAATTTTACAGGATATTTTTGAAGCGAGGTGTCGCCTAGCAGACAAACTTCTTAGTATTTCATTTTGGTTTTTTCGGTCTTTTTTTTTTTGCGACTGATGCCACTTGGCAGTCTAGGGTCTTGGCATTGGACAACCTGACCACGACCACTACAACAGCAACAACAGCAACAACAACTAGACAAGTTGAAACGAAGAACGATCAAAAGAGGCGACAGGTGTTGCTTATTTCTAATCAGAGGCGTGTCTATAACAACGCCGTTCTTAACAACCGTCTACAAGAGTCTCCCGCAGACAGTTAAATAGCTTGTTCTACTTAGATACTAACAGATGAAACAGACAACTTTCCAAAATGATCTGTCTACCAAAAGTGGAACTGTTTGGGAATCCAACGAACTAAAAAAAAAAAAAACGACAACAAAAAACAATTTTCATTACTTTTGGAAATTGCCTGTGAGAGAAGAGAATGTGAGAATGAGAATTGAAAATCAAGAATGAAAGAATTGGATTTAAGTAAAAAAAAAACAACAAAAAAAAAGTTAAAAGCTTTTAGTGTCACGTTTTATATGTTAAATGAATTTAGGCTTCAAAAACAGATTTAACAGTTATATGAAAGTAAAAAAAATATATATAAATATATTTATCAAATATACATTTATAATGTTACCCTAATCGACCCACTAAATGTCTCTATTAGCAGTATAGCAAGCAAACAGCAGTGAAAGATAATAATGAAGTTGAAGAGTCTACAAATTTATCCTTTGACAACAAGTTTCAGTTAGTGCAGAAGGCAAGTCAAAATTTAAATATATATAAATATATATATGTATACATATATATATTGTATATACAGATACATATAGATTTATATATATGTATATATGTATATATAAATATATTTTCATTTCCATTTCAAATCGTTATCGTTAATTTAGTTAAGTCTTTTGTCTTCATTTCATTTTTTTTTTGTTTTGTTTTGTTTTTGGTTTTTTTTTTATTTTTTTCTTCGCTTTCAGTTTTTCAGTAAACGCTACGAAGCTTATGACCATAAATTGCCCAGCAAACCGTGACCATAAATTGGAGCTAACAAAGAAATTATGAAATTCAAATGAAGTGCGTCGTCGTCTCCGTCTACGTCTCCGTTGTCTCAATCGTCATCGCAGTTGTTGTCGTTGTCCTCAGACCTGTGGCGCACCTGCCCCGAGGGCCAGACCTCTAGCAAGAGGCAAGGTCTTGTGTACAGATTAATTCCCCTTTTTTCCCCTTTACCCTCTTTACTTCTCTTGGCTTCGCGCCCTGCGCATATACAACGATTACACCCCCTTTTCTAGCATCTACAGCATATTTGAGGCCACTTTTATAGAGCAACAATTGCTCGGATCTTGAGTCTGGGGACCAGCAACAGCAACAGCAACGGCAATGGCAATGGCAATGTCCATGGCTACGGCCTCTGGACTTCTTGTACACTCAAGTTTAGACTTTACAAGAGAGTAAATTGTGCAACTTGTTCACTTTTTGCATAAAAATTGTTCATTGAAAATGCATAAATGTGCAATCTGCACAAAAAACACACAGACACACACACACATACATATATATATATATATATAGTTGTCGGTCTGCAGGCACAGAAGAGCATTGCAAAGAATTATTATGGGGCTGGAACGTTGAACCTCAGTTCGATATCGATGCAATTGCTGATTGCTGGAATGCTTAGTAAACTTTTGTTTTTTTTTTTTTTTTGCCATATGTTGCTTGCTCTTATTGCTGTTGTTGTTGTTGTTGTTGTTAAGCTATGAATTGTCTTTAAATACATATCATTAAATGGCATTTATAATATATTCATGAGCGTTACGTTTCCCGGTATTGCTCGAGAAATATCTAATGTTAAGAGTGAGATAGAGAGATAGGTAGAGAGTGGTACAACAATAGTTTTGCCATATCTAAAACTATTGCTAGTTCCTGGTCTCTCAGGGCACCACCCAACAACAACAACAACAACAACAACAATTTTAACCGTAAGCTTTGCCCATAGACAGTTGCATGGCCCATTTTGTGCGCCTCAGCTAAAGATCATAATATTGACCAAAACATGACGAATATTAAATACACTTTAAATTATTTAAAAAGTTTCACGAATAAAAAAATTTATTAAAATTTTTTTCAATTTTTATTTGCAGTTTATAATTTTGTTATTCTGCATGTTTTTTTTTTACAGTGTATTTTAATACTGTCATTTAATCTTGCAAGCACACTGCCATCTTATCGATGTTCATTTCATTTTTGGCTATGGCCTGTGAATTGTGCGTATACGTATTGTCTATTGTCCAACACGCAGCCAGCGACGCAGTTGTCTCTTTTTGCCTATATTTGGCAAGAGTCGCAAACGCGAACGCGAACGCTGCTGTTGCTGCTGCTGCTGCTGTTGCTCAGTTTTGTATGTGAAATCTATGGCAAAAAGGTTTTTGCGAGCTCGTTCTTTTTTTGGCCAAGCACATTCCATCTGCTGAGATTTGCCTTTTCAGGTCCTACATCCTTCCCTCTAACTCTCTCTCTCTCTCTATCTCTCTATCTCTGTCTCTGTCTAATTCAATTCAATTACATATTCTCACTGTTGTTGTTGTTGCTGTTGGCAGCCATAGCTGGAAATTGGCTGCTCTATTGTTTTTATCCGTTGGCTGCGTGAAATTTATAGTTATGACCGAGCGACCAACCGACCAGCAGACCAAGCAAACGTCGCAACGCTGCTTATGACCTCGTCGTCGCCTTTGTGACATTTGATTTTTTTTTTTTTGGGGTGACAAAAGTTTGCTGCTGCGCACAAATTATGGGCTGGAATGTTGAAAAGTTGCAGCACATTCACTTCTTGCAATCTGCTCGCATTTAGGCCTCAAAGTCTAAAGGTTGGGCAAGGTTAAGAGCTGTCAATAAATGTGTGTGCCAGTGTGTGTGTGTATATTGCATATAGACTGGCTGCAAAATTTATAGCTATATTCTAGCAGCGCTTGCAGGCAAGTGCAGTGCTGAAATTTTACTCCTGCTTACAACAAAATGTTGCATATAAATATAAAAAAAAAATATATAAAAATTATAGCAACAAATTCTTAAGTTTTTACCTTACAAAAAATGCAAATCCAAGGCTTAAAATTTAATTTTAGCCAGCCAAAAAAAAAAAATCAACGTGAATTTCATTTAAAAGTCGATTCAAAAAAAGAAAGAAAAAAAAATTGAATTGGAAATCAGAAAACACAAATCTTGATGAGATGATTATCGCGGCAAACAACGACAGGCCAATTACATTAATTAATTATTAAGGGAAGCGAAACGCGCAGCAGCAGCAGCAACAGCAGCAGCAGCAGTAACAGCAGCAGGAGGCATATAGCTAAAGATTTTAAGCATTGCTGGCTTAGCGGTGCAAGGGGTAAACAAACGAGTGTCACGTACAAAGCGCCGCAATGAAAAACAACAACAATAAAAAATGTTGTTCCCAGGCAAGGATCGGCAAGGCATTCGATATATAGTACTATATCAAGGAATGCAATCAGCGATCGCAGCCAAAATCGAAACAAGCTGCGGCTTGAACTTAGTTTAGCAAGTTTCATGGGATGAGTCGCAGTTGCAGTGGAAGTTAAAGTCAAAGTTTCAGTATTTTAGCTGGGGGCGTTTTTGGCAGCGCTGACTAAGCAAGTGCAGCAGGCGAACACCAAAGATCGATCGTTCATGGCATATGTCTGTCCAGTTCTGTCCAGTTCAACTTTATGATTTGCAAATTTTCAAATATGCATCTCCTGCTGATGCTGCTGCCTGTTGCTGCCTGCTGCTGCTGCTGCCTGTTGCTGCCTGTTACTGCCTGTTACTGCCTGCTGCTGCTGCCTGTTACTGCCTGCTGCTGCTGCCTGCTGCCTGCGTTAGGTGTGCAATGATTAATTGCTGCTGTTGCACGCAATTCTCCAGTTTCCAGCCTCAGCAACAGTCCAAGTCTGGCGAGCATCCTACAGCTACAGTTTTGACTGTGCATTGCGTGCTCAACTGTTCGTATAAGAATAATGATCTTTGGAATGTCTTGTTTCAAAAACTCTAATAAGATCATTTATAACACAGTTAGCAGAGGATCAGTACAATTTTTAGTTACAATTTCCTTGCCACTTCCTGTGCAACATTTATAAGTCAATGGTGTTAAGTATTATCTAAAAAAAAAAAAACTGAAATGAACAACGTTGATCTGCTGATCATCTGCTGATCTTGGCGATCGAGTCTAATAAAAATGCCATAGTCTCAATTAATCGTCAAGTAACAAACGATCGATAGTTGCTCAATGGACGCCCACTGTGTGCGTATGCGAGCAATGTAAATTGGGAAGTTGAAGTGGCAGTGCGACTTGCTTGAAGTCTTCACAGGAAGTGCTATGGACACTGTGCGTGTTGTTAAGTAGGACACGCTGACAGCTGATTGCTCTGGCCAGGATGTGGCAAGCAGAGCACAGTCGTCAACAATAATATTATATTGTATGAAAGAGAGTGACAGAGCGACAGAGAGAGAGAGAGAGAAAGAGAGATAGATAGAGAGAGAGAGTCAATTAAACTGCCAACACTTGTTAACAAGCTGCAATCAGGAAACACGCCCCAAGCGCCTTCTGCCTGCCAAAGCGAATTATCACTGTTCCAACAGCCCTTTATTTATTTTTCTTCTTCTTCTTCTACTTTATGTTCTTGTCTTTTTTTTTGTTTTTTTTTGGCATGCTGAGCGGTGGGGGGCGTGTCACATTTCGAAAGCGCCTTTTACGGTTTACGGTTGCATTTGTTTGCGATTCCTTTAGCTGCGATTGCTGCGATTGCTGCTGCTCCTGCTGCTGCTGCATCAGCAATCTTTTTGTTTTATTTTCTTGTTCTTTTTTTTTTTTTTTACATTTTCTTCTTCTTCAGCTTTTTATATTTATTTTTGCTAAAGCCAATTTAAGCCAAAAGCCGAAAAAAAAACACTTTTTTTTTTTTTTTTTGTGTTTCGCATTGAATTTCAATTTGTGTTTTCGCATAAAAATGCGCTTCGAATTCACATTCGCAATCGTCTTCGCGTATTTGTATTTGTATTTGTATTTATTTTTGTGGGTTACACACAGCAATTGTCTCTGTCTCCTTCTCTCTCTCTCTCTCCTGCTCTCTCTCTCTCTCTGTTGGAGATCTTTTATCGTTGATAAAATGCAGCCCCCAAAATTGTATATGCGCGCTGCACCTTGGCATTGCTTTGGGCCCCTCCGCTCGGCCAACTGAGGGGCGTGGGCGTGCAATGCCAGCCACGCCTTTACTTTTGTGTGTTGCGTTGTTGTTTTCTTGTTGTTGTTGTCGTTGTTTGTGTTTTGTTTTGTTTGTTGTCGTTGCGCTGTTTTACAATTGTTTGTTTTGCTGTTTGTTAAACACCTTCGTCTACACGTTCTTCTGCCAATCGCCTCTGTTTTTTCCACCTCCGCCTGCCAACCACTGTCTGCTGTTGCCTTTTGCCTGCTATAGCTCTGCACATCCTTTGTCATGTTCAATGCTGCCTAAAGATTTAAGGCCCCTTGCGTCAGCCGTTGGGCAAATGCAGCTAAAGCCAACAGCCGGTTGACCTCGTCGAAATCTTTCTCTCGCTTTCGCGCTGCGCATCTTCAACTAGATTTTTGTGTTGAAAAAGGCTTTTGGCTCTTTTATGCCCTTTGATGTTGCGTTCTCTCTGCTGTTTGCTGTTGCTGTTTGCTGTTGATGCTGCTGCTGTTGTGTCTTCTTACTGCTGCTTTGCCTGCTTCGCATAACTTTGCTTGTTAACAATTGCATTGTACAACAACAACAGGAACAACAACAACAGCAGCAGCGATCCTCTTGAATCTGAACCGGCTTTTGCCATTTTTAGTTACTCGTCGTCGTCGTCGTCGTCGTCGGCACCCCAATGGCCAATGCTGCGCAGAGCTTTTGCAGATAGCAAGCGCTCGCACAGTGCCAGGATACACAATGGACACTCTTTGGAAAAATAGGTGGCTTGATTTATTTGTCTGCAAATTCGCTTTCTCAAAAGGCATTTGGAGCCTTACATTTTTGGCTCGAGCAACTACTTAAGGCGCAAAGAAAAAATACAAAAAAAAAAAAAAAATCTTCCTACGCGACGCGTTGAATCCCTCTTTCTTCTTCTCGCTCTCACTTACAGTCTCTTTGCACATTTTGCCAGTTGTCAAAACACATTTCACTGAGCTTGTTCCACATTTGGCTCTCTCTCTCTCTCTGTGTGTGTGTTTTCTGTGTGTGCTTTGAATATGACGAAGCAGCGTTGAGTGGCGCATTTATCAAACAAATGCCTTGATTTTTTTTTTTTTTTTCTACCTCCTTGGGAAAAACTTGAAGTATTTTTTGAGCAACTGAAGCGAAGAGCTGAGTTTAAAGATTTTTAAAAGTGCAAAAGGCACAGCAATTAGTGTACAGTCAAACTGCGCTAAGAAGTACAACATTTTTGTCTAGTAAAATTTACAAAAAAAAAAAAAATAAAAATAAATTTTTGCTGCTTAGAAAATAGAAGAAAATTTTTCTGCAAATAAAATTCCTTTTGCAAATTGTCTAAGCAATTGTTTTGGTATTTTTTTCTGTATTTTTTTTTCAGTATTTTTTTTTCTTCGTTTTTCTATCTGGCATTCAGCATCTGCGTTTAACAAGCTTCTGTGAAATCGATCCTCAAGCGACGTTAAGGTCGCTCGTTTTGCTGATTCGATTGCTCCGATTAAGCGAGCAGTGAGCAGACACACACAGACAGACAGACTTACACACAGATACAGATACAGATATATATATATATATAGTATATATAGCTAACCCTTCACTTTGTGCTTACATTTAAAACAAAAATGTTGTGTTCTTTCTTGTTGTCTTGTTGTTGTTTTTCCTTTTATTTTTTTGTTGCCTGTTTGAGTTGCTTGGCATAGCAATTCCTTAAGATTGTCACACTGACAAGCACCATGTATCGATTGGTTACACACACACACACACACATATCTGTACAGTTGTTGAGTCTAGTTAAATCACAGAGTATTACGAAAAAAAAAGAAGAAATAAACCCTAGAGTGCGATCACAGCGAGAGCAAGTGTTCAAATTCCATTAAAAGAACATTTACAAATTTGGCAAAGATCAATAGCAAGAAGAAGCAGTAGAAGCAGTAGAAGCAGCAGCAGAAGAAGTAGTTGCTAAAGTTAGCGATTTGCAGCTGTAGTTGAAAGACAAACAAAATATATAAAAAAAAAAATAGCGACACCTTCGATGGGGGCTAAGGCGCGCAAAAAGCGCAACAAAAGCAAAAAGACCTTGAGATCATGCCAAGAGACAAAACAATAACAAAACAGCAGCAAAATATACCAATAACAATGTGTAAGAGAGCTAGAGAGAGAGAGAGAGAGCGAGAGAGCGAGAGAAATATAGAGTGAGACGCAGCGGAAACTTTTGTCTCCAACAGCGTTTTTCCCTAACAACCGAAGGTGATAAATAAAATTCTTTATATGCAATCTTTTAATGCAATTTACAATAAAATCAACATGAAGTTTAGTTGCAGCAGCAGCCGTAGAGCAGCATCAGTGGCAGTGGCACTGGCAGCAGCAGTAGTAGTAGTGGCGGCAGTTTCTCTCTCTTCCTTTTTACCTTGGCTAAATAACAAGGGGGCACAGCTTGATTTGACATTAGCACAATCCCACAGATCACCTTCCCAAAATGGATTTTGCCGCCGTCGTCGTCGTCGTCGTCGTTGCAGTCGCAGTCGTCCAAGTCAACGGAAATGGAGGCACAATGTTATAGAAGAAGAAACCATCGAGCGACGACGACGATGATGATGATGATGATGATGATCATTGCAACCAGGCAATAAATACAACATAGAAATGATGTACGGAAAATGATCGCGAGCGCACAAAACAGAAAGACAGAGAGAGACAGAGAGAGAGAGAGAGAGCTCTAACTCCTAGACCAACTAAACGTCGAAGCAAACTTCCAGACAGACAAGACATACATACACACATACATACGTACAGATCGGCAGCCCATGGACCCACAACTTTTGCAAGCCAGCAGCACAACGGGGTTGCCGCCTGGTTGAAGTGAAAACGCTTTGGCACAGTGGGCATAAATCGTTTAACAAATGCAACAAATGTTATTTTAGCTTCCTAATAAATTTCTCATCTTGATGTTTGTTTCGATTTCGATATCGGTTTCTCCTTTTGATTTTATTATTCAGTTTAAGCTTGGCTTTAGGCTTAACTAGTTTTCAATTGTCGATATATTAAAGATCAACAGTTCAAGATATCACATATCAGGTTTTAGCTGTAATATTTTTCTGTTTTTTTTTTTTTGTATATTAAGCTAAAAGCTTTTGAATTTCTTGGCATTGCATAATAAATTCTAGAAATATTTTAGAATTTTTAAAAAAAATTTTTTTTTTTAATTTTTAAGTGATTTTTATTATTTATTAAAAATTTTTCTAATTGTTCTTTTTGTTATTACATTTTTTAAGACTTACAAAATTTTATTGACATTTTTAAAGTGTTTTATAATAAAAATATAATTCAAATAAATACTTTTTTTTTTTATTTTTTATTGTCATTGTATATTGAAATAAATTGTTTAAATATTTTTCAATTTTCTAAATATTTGAAATTAAAATTCAATAATAAATTTCGTATAATTTCTCTCAAATTTTCAGGTTTTAGCTATAATTATTTATTATTTTTTGTTGTATATTAAGCTAAAAGCTTTTGAATTTCTTGGCATTGCATAATAAATTCTAGAAATATTTTAGAATTTTTAAAAAATTTCTTGGCGTTACTTAATAAATTCTAGAAATATTTTAGAATTTTTAAAAAATTTCTTGGCATTGCTTAATAAATTCTAGAAATATTTTAGAATTTTTAAAAAATTTATTTTTTTTTAATTTTTAAGTGATTTATATTATTTATTAAATATTTTTCTAATTGTTCTTTTTGTTATTATTTTTATTTATTTTTTTTTATTTTTTATTTATTTAATTTTTTGTTTTTTTTATTATTTTTTAAGACTTACAAAATTTATTTGACATTTGTAAAGTGTTTTATAATAAAAATATATTTTAAATAAATATTTTCTATACAATTTTTTTATATTTTATTGTCATTGTATATTGAAATAAATTCTAAAAATATTTTTTCAATTTTTTAAATATTTTTCAAATATTTAAAATTAAAATTCAATAATAAATTTCGTATAATTTCTCTAAAATTTTCTTCTATTATTTAAATATTTTCTATAATATTTGAAAAATAAAAAAAAAATTGATTAACTTTTTATAAGTTGTCAAACCACTGTGCAAAGCTTAGAATTTAGCAGCTGCGGTTAACTTAGCCTATGGTTGCTTGGGGCTGACGCTCGTTTGGGCTACCACTTTGCGTCTAGGCAGCGGTTGCAGCTTCAGCTACGTCTTTAGCTGCTCGACGGCTGCGATTCTTCGGCTGTTGCCTTCAACGGACAAACAGCAACGGCAGCCGCGCGGCATTATTAATGATAAATGTGGCTTGCACTCATGATAAATACAGAGAATCGTTGAAAGGTATAAATCAATAATAGAGAAGTTTGTTTGCAGTTTGGCGCTGCGCAGGATGGAGCCGTGATTTTGCCACAGCAAAGAGAGTGAGTGAGAGAGAGTGAGAGAGAGAGATAGAAGGGTAATGGGTAAACTTGCAACAGCCTGCAGACAATGAGTATGCCAAAACATAATTCAAGTTAAAGGTCTTCGTGTGGAAGCTGCCCGCGACCATCTGATTAGGGCCTCCCGGTACGGACGACGACTTCAATAAGCAACTTCAACTGTTTCTCTTTACCTTTACCTTTGCCTTTTCTCTTCTGCTCCTACTGCTTCTTCAGCTATTTTTGCTCTTGCTGCTGCTGCTCTTGTTACCTCTGCTGTTTCACTTTTTGCTTCTGTTAATTCTACGACTTGAAACTCTTTGTCTTTTGCCATATTGATGAACTAATTAATCGCTATGAAAGCGTAGAGCAAGACAGAGACACTGTGAGTGCGGGAGAGAGTGAGAGATTGTGACAGAGTTGCTGCGATTATCAATAACAATTAGCCCGACGCCTGTGACAAAGTCGCTTCTCTCTCTCTCTCTCTGTGTGTGTGTTGTGACGTCCAGTTGCCTGTCAAATTTATATTGCCACATGCTGCCTGACTTCATCTCTTTCCCCCGTCTCATCTCGTCTGTCTGTCTGTCTGTTTGTCTAACTGTCTGTTTGCCTGTTGCCCGTCTGCTGTCTGCTGTCTGTGTTGTCTGCATTTGAATGCACGAGTTACGCATCCATCAAATGTCAATTGTTTGTCTTGGCGCTCCACCTTCTTGACGTCAGTCTCTCCCAGTCTCGCCAAGTCGACCAGTTGCCCATCACCCAACGCTTTGCAACTCCCAGTCGCCCAGTCGCCCAGTCGCGCATCTCAGCATAGTTTTAGCTCCCATCTTATGCTTTGGCTTCCTCAACGTCTTCAACGCGCATTGCCATTTCTCATAAATCATTCCAAAGTCTTTGCTCGAACGACGACGTCGACGACGACGACGACGACGTTGTGGACTGACTATGTACCGTCTCTTGTGGCTGTCAGTTGAACGTGTAGGCAAGTATTTTTTTTTGTTGTTTTTGGGGCGTGGCATTTAGGGGAGGCTGCTTTTGATGCCCATTGATGGCATTGAACTTGTCTATGGCAGCCGCGAACTTGAGTGTCAGCCAGTTTTTGTTCAACGTCGTCGTCATAGTTGCTATGGAAAATATTTAAGATAGTGTCGCCAGGCTGAAAGGATTGTGTGAGGACAGTGTGAGGAGGAGGGGCATGGCAGCAGTAGCTGACAAATGCGCGAAAAA
Source organism: Zaprionus obscuricornis (assembly GCA_037044475.1). Taxonomy (NCBI): domain Eukaryota; kingdom Metazoa; phylum Arthropoda; class Insecta; order Diptera; family Drosophilidae; genus Zaprionus; species Zaprionus obscuricornis. The sequence continues at coordinate 30,442 of JBAMBR010002784.1, forward strand.
TGACAAAAGAATTGAGCTGAAAAAGAAAAGTACTTTGAGAATAATTGCAATAAAATCTAAAGAAATTAATAATAATATTTGCCATGCTCTCTCTCACTCACTCACACTTTTGTCTATCTCACTCACTTGCACACTCTTGCTGCACTTTGTAGTATTTATATTAATCACACTGAGAATAGTTTTAAATACTTTGTATATAAAGTTTGTAAGCTCTTTCTTTGTCTCTTTCTCTATTTCTCTCACTCACACACACACACACATATGTAGTCTGAGCATCTATTAATAGACTGCGAGTCTGTTGTACTTCCCCAGCACTCTCAGAACTCCCAACTCTCAGCAGTCAGCTCCCAGTTCCCATCTCACAGCTCCCAGTTCCCAGTTTCAAGCATGTATTTATGTATTTATAAGCCCATTCGTTGCAGCTTGTGGATGACGAGGGATTTGTTTTTGCTGGCAGTAGTCAGAGAGAGAGAGAGAGAGTGCTTCACTTCGGTCAGGGGTCAACTGTGGTTTTAGCCATGGCCAACAACGGCCAACTTTTTCATACACAACAGACACACACACACACACATTTTAAAGCAAATGAAACGTAAGGTTCGCGTCCTTTTTGTGCCACATTGAATATTCCATGGCAGCCACCTGAAAGAGCTGCTAAACTTTGCATAACAAAACAGGTGCACTCCAGTGACCAGGTGATTGCCCCTCCGCTCTTTACCCTCCGCCCTCACCCTCACACTCCTTTAACACTCCACGCCCTTCAGTCACTCTTTTGCCTACTGTTTCTCTTTTCTTTTTTTTTTTGCTACTTATGGCCAACTCCCTGATGTTGCTGCTGCTGCTGCTGCTGTTGTTGTTACTCTTGTTGCTGTTGTTGTTGTTGTTGGCACTGTTTGTCCACCTACGCTACAATTTTGCAGCCCAGACACTCGCCAAATCAGCTGAGTCATTCTCACTGTCTCTGTGCACGCGCTCGACGAGAGAATTACACAGAGTTACCACAGTTTCCACAGTTTCCACAGTTTCAACTTGATAATTTCGACTCTTTGACTTTGCATACGCTTCGCTGCCAGCGTCAACTTACTGAATGCAACTTTCAGCTCATTATTGTGCTCTATATAGATAGTATATATACTATGTATATGTATGTAGAGTGTGCTAAGCTATTATAGAAGTTCTTGGCAGCTATGTAACCTATGGTGTGAAAGAGAGTGAGAGAGAGGGACAGGGAGAGAGAGAGAGGTATGGGAAAAAGAGAAGGAGAGAGAGAGAGATAAAGAAGTATAGAAAGAGAAAGATAGAAAGAGATAGCGAGGGAGAGAGAAAGAGAAAAAGAGACAGAGAGGAAGACAGAAAGAGAAAGAGAGACAGATAAAGAAAGACAGACAAATAGAGAGAAAGAAAACGAGTAAGAAAGAGAATGAAGACGATTGAGAGCGAGAGAGAGATAGAGAGAGAGATAGAGAGTGAAAGAGATAGAGAGAGAGAGAATGAGAGAGAGAGAGAGAGAGAGAGAGAGAGATAGAGATAGAGATAGAGATAGAGATAGAGATAGAGATAGAGATAGAGATAGAGATAGAGATAGAGATAGAGATAGAGATAGAGAGATAGAGAGATAGAGAGATAGAGAGATAGAGAGATAGAGAGATAGAGAGATAGAGAGATAGAGAGATAGAGAGATAGAGAGATAGAGAGATAGAGAGATAGAGAGATAGAGAGATAGAGAGATAGAGAGATAGAGAGAGATAGAGAGATAGAGAGATAGAGAGATAGAGAGATAGAGAGATAGAGAGATAGAGAGATAGAGAGATAGAGAGATAGAGAGATAGAGAGATAGAGAGATAGAGAAAGAGATATATAGAGAGAATGAGTGAAAGAGAACTAGAGAGAGAAATAGAGAGAGAAAGTGCGAAAGCGATAGAGAAGAAAATCGAACGAGCGAAAATGACGGAGAGAAAGAGTGAGAGAGAGATAGAGAGAAAAATGGAAAAAGAGAGAGAGAAAGATGGAGAGAAATAGAACGAAAGAGAGAAACATACATAAAGAGAGACAGAAGTGAGTCAAAACCTAGAGAGGGAGAGAAAGACAGGCAGAAGAGAAAGAAAGTGAGAGAGAGATAGATACATATAGAGATATAAAGAGAGAGAGAGATAGATACATATAGAGATATATAGAGAGAGAGAGATAGATAGCCATAGAGAGCAGAAGAATTTCAGTTTATTCTCAATTCTGTTAAACAAAGTTCTTGACAATCTCTGCAAGTCTGCAGGAACGCAACTTAACCTTAAGAAATCAGCTTACAATTTTTTCCATATCAGCTTAAAGCAAAAAGAAAATTCTCTAAATATATTTGTATACTCTATCATATACGCTGTAGCTCTCTCTATCTCTCTCTGTTTTCATCTCTCTCTCTCTCTCTATTTCTATGTATATTTCTCTTTCAACTCTTTCATTCACAAAAACTTTGCTTTTGTTCTGTAGCATGAAAAGTGGCAACGACCTTAAAGGATTTTTGCGTTTATTTCTATATAAATGTTTGCAACTATTTTTTTTTTTTTATTCATTTTTATTTCAATTGTGTTGCAGCAGCAGCAACGACTATAATGATGATGATGATGATGATGATGATGAAGAAGTAGCAGCAGTGGAAGAAGCAGAGCAAGACTATAGCTCACTTTCTTTTGGTGCAAGAATGGCGCTCTGCTGCGACGACCCACATAAATCATTCACAATTAGATGCGGCAGCAGCAGCATCTACATCAGCAGCAGCCGGCAACATCATCAGCAACAGCAACAGCAAAAGCAGCAGCAGCAGCAGCATCGCAACGGCGGTCACGGCTCTAACACCTGACCGAGTTGCTCGACCGGCTCCAACTCCAATTGGATTTCATGCTCAAGCAACACACACACTCTCACACACACGTACACATAGCTCAAAATTTACACTCAAAAAATTATGAGTATAATTTTCTACGAGTGTTTCACAATGCCAAACGTTCCATAGTCCAAGTTGTGTTGTCAACATGCAACATGTTCGAGTTGCAAGCTAATACTATGTGAATTATATGCTTTACGGCAGCATTGAGTGGCAAGCATGGTAAGAAGCGTGGCAACGGCTCGAACTCGCAACTTGTTCTGTTCACTGTGAAGCGTCGAGGCGTGCGGTACTCAAAGCCGGACAATAATAAAACACAAAACAATAACAACAACAACTAAAGAAATTAGTAGAAAAAAAAAATACGTAAGAAATATTTAAAGAAATAAACAAAAGAAAAAAAAAAAATTTCAACCGGTTCGAAACTTGACGACGCGCATAACAAAAAGCAGAAAAAAAATACAAAAATTAAAAGAAAAAAAATTAAAAAAAAAATTATTAAAAATAAAAAAAAATATTAATAAAATTGTCAATGAAATTTTTTGGTGATTTATAGTGTCAATGTCTATGTGTGTGTGTGTGTGTCTCTCTCTATGTGTGTGAGTGTTGCGTTAATTGAGCTGTAAGTTTGCTGATTTGTAATACAAAATTTTGCAACGCTTGCAACAAGCAAAAGAGGCAAAGAAATTTATATATCATTGTCTTTGTGTGTCTTTGTGTATTTTCGTGTTATGTTGCCTGGAAACCGCTGCCTGGCCGCATAAACAAATCTGGCTGCGCGTCTTGGTTCACTGATTTAATGCCACAAACAGATTGCAGCAGATTGTAGCAGGCGTTGCCCTTTCCCCCATCGCCGGCTCCCCTTTCCTCAACTACTTGCCGCTCCTGCTGCGTCTCCTTTAACATTTTGTTGCGGCTGCTTGCAACCTGCTGCTGCCATTGCCAAGCTTGTTTCTGCGGAAGAAACAGACGCCACAATAACAACAACAACAACAACAAAAACAAGCAGAGATCCGGCACAAAAAAAAAATATCTTCGTCGTCGTCGTCTTCGGCCAAAAGAATTTCTTTAAGACAACAACAAGAACAGCAACAAAAAGAAGTCGAAGAAGAAGCAGCAGCAGCAGAAGAAGGCGCAAAGATTTACAACGCGCAGCGCAGTGCAGCAAGCAAAAAGTGTAAAGCAAAAAGTAAAAAAGAAAAAAAAAAAAAAATTAGCGCATAGTGCAATCGCGCGTGTGTGTGTGTGTGTGTCTCAGTGTGTGTGTGTGCGCCAAGTGCAAGGCGCACAACAACAACAGCAAAAAAAAAAAAAAAAGTTGTTTAACTAACCAAAAGAAAAAGTTTTGAAAAGTGTCAAGCTAAGCGCTGCGGCCAATAACCTAACGACAAACAACTACAAAAAAAAAACAAACAACAACAAGAAGTAGAAGCAGAAGAAGAAGAAGCAAAAGCAAAGGCAAAGAAAATTCTTAGACGCGCAAAAGCAATGCAATGGCGACCCCGTGAACGGGCTTAGCCTGCGGTTTAATTACCGTTATATCCTTGGCAAAATTGCGACACTCGCAAAGTCTGTGGAAAGCAAAAGGACAACAACAACAACAACAGCAGCAGCAGCAAGGAAATTGCTAGACAAATCGAGTGGCAGGTGAAACATTCCATTTGGCCAAAAAGGCAAAAGCGTCTAATTGGCACAGCCCAACAACAACAACAACAGCAGCACCGAGAGAGACAGAGAAAGAGAAAGAAAATCAGGTGAGTTTCAATGAACTAAACGCAAGTTTGTGGCAAGTTCTATTTATAGATTAACTCGTATTTACTTACCACCAAAAATAGCAAATTAACGTATATGTTGAAGGGGTCTGTGGGGCAAGAGTTTTCTATATATATTGCAACATTATGCTTTTGGAGAAACATGACACGCATCTCTTTCTCACAGCACAACTTTTGCTAATGTTGGCAAAGTTTTTTGTTTTTTGTATTTCATGCTGCGCTACTTGCAGCTAGTTTTAATCTTTAGTCGATTAACTAAAACTTTTGCTTTGACAGTTAATTAAATATCTAGCTAAAGTATCTTAAGATCAAAACTTAAGCTGTAACTTAACAGCAGCAGCAGCTTCAGTACCCAGTGTCGAAGATAGCTGCTGAGGCAGTTTTGGAGACAGCTTAAGATTCATCAATGCAGCTCAACTATTTTCTATATCCTGTCAATATTCAGAGGCAGCTTTGGAGGCAGCCTTGGAGACAGCTTCAGGAGCAGTTTCCGAGGTAGTTTCAAAGGCGGTTTCAGGACCATTCTCATAGCCATCTTTAGAGGCTGCATCTGAAGCAGCTTAAGATTCATCAATGCAGCTCAACTATTTTCTATATCCTGTCAATATCCAAAGGCAGGCTTGGAGACAGCTTCAAAAACAGTTTCAGCTTAAGATTCATCAATGCAGCTCAACTATTTCCTATATCCTGTCCATATCCAGAGGCAGGCTTGGAGACAGCTTTAGGAACAGTTTCCTTGGCAGCTTTAAAAGCATTTTCAAAGCCATCTTTAGAGGCTGCATCAGAGGTAGCTTAAGATTCATCAATGCAGCTCAAATTTTTCTATATCCTGACAATATTCGGAGGCAGTTTCCAAGGCAGCTTCAAATGCAGTTTCAGGAGCATTTTCATAGCCATCTTTAGAGGCTGCATCTGAAGCAGCTTAAGATTCATCAATGCAGCTCACATTTTTTCTATATCTTGTCAATATTCAGGGGATATTCCGAGGTAGCTTTGGAGACAGCTTCAGGAACAGTATCCGAGGCAGCTTCAGATGCAATTTCAAAGGCAGTTTCAGAAGCATTCTCATAGCCATTTGTAGAGGCAGACGCTGAGGCAGCTTTAGCTTCATCACTGCAGCTCAAATTTTTTCTATATCCTGACAATATTCAGAGGCAGTTTTGGCGGCAGCTTTAGGAGCAGTTTCCAAGGCAGCTTCAAAGGCAATTTCAGCAGAATTCTCATAGCCATCTTTAGAGGCAGCATCTGAGACAGCTTCAGCTTCATCACCGCTGCTTAATTATTTTGTATATTCCGTCAATATCCTAGGAAAGCTTCAGAGGCAGTTTTGGAGACAGCTTCAGCAACAATTTCCGAGGCAGCTTTAGATGCAACTTGAAAAGAAGTTTTAGGAGCATTTTTAGTATAATTTTTAGAGGCAGCTTTGAAGACAGTTTCAAGAACAGTTTCCGATGCAGGCTCAAATGCAACTCCAGCAGCATTTTTAGTAGGCGTTTTTAGGATGCAGCTTCAGAGGCTGCTTCAGTTTCATCAACTTTTTGCTATATGCTGCCTATATTCAGGGTCAGCTTCAGGGACAGCTTCAGATGCAGCTTCAAAAGGCAGCTTCAGAAGCATTTTCAGAGTCTTACAAGGCAGCTTCAGCTTCACAAATCGTAGCTCAACTTTGTTTGCATCCTGCAAAATTTTTGCCTTAAAATTTTTATTTCATTTTGATTTCGATTTTTTATATTTTTTTTAATATAAATTTTTTTTTATATATAGTTCAATCTTCATTATCTGCTGTTGCTTCAGTTTCATCTTCTACTTTTTCATCTTCATCTTCTTCATCTTCTTTTTTTTTTTTGTTTCTTTTGCTACGCATCATCAAAAAAATTGCTGCGTTCGTTGAATCATTTTCGATCTCTGCAGGATGCCACAAGTTGAAGCAATAAGTGAGTGAGTGAGTGAGTGAGTGAGAGGGTGAAAGAGCCAGAGAGAGAGAGAGAGAGAGAGTGAGAGTGTGATAGAGCAAGAAGAAAGAGATCAATCTGCTGATCAAAGCATAGAGGAATTTCTTACTTTTGTTTTTTTTTTGTTAAACATAACGAGGCGCTAAGTTGCTTCAACATTTGCGTACCACAATTCGTTGCACGCTCCCATTATTGTTATTGTGCTGTTAGGCTGTTATTGTTGTTGCATGGATCATGGCTCATGCCTCATGGCTTATGATGGCTCATAAGGCTCATGGATCACGGATCGATGCATTGCATTTAGCGTAACATTTTCGATTATGCACACAGTGTAATAAGCAAAAGGGTTTACAAGGAGAGAGAGGGGGCTGGGGCAGTGGCAGTGGCAGTGGCAGGGAAGAGTAGCAAGCTTGTTAGACAACAGACTCACTTTATATATATATACGATATATATATATATAAAGATCGTGTTCTGAGACTTTGATCTTTTGTTCTACGTCTGTTTATTGCTGCTGCTGCGGCTGCTGCTGCTGCTGCTGCTGATGCTGCTTGTTGTTGTTATTGTCTTCTATGCAGAAGTTTGGCAGATGCTGTAGAACTATGTTTTGTAGGAAAAAAGACAGACGTTTGCGCTGAGTTTTGCTGTTGTGCTGGCGGCACATTAAAGGCTGACAAAAAGGGCGAACGTAGCTTGAAAAGCCCAATTCCAGGGAAGTCTCCACTTCAAAAATCCGACAGTCAGACAGACGACAGAGAGCTCATGAGTGAGTGTAAGCGAGAGAGAGAGAGAGAACACTGTACACTTGGACAAAAGTCTGACATTGCAGCTCAGACAACTTGGCTGAAGCGCTCAAAGTCTCAAAGTCTCACAGTCTATCTTCAAGTCTCCCTCACAGTGTCTGTCTGTCTGTCTGTCTGTTTGTCTGTCTTGTTGTCTTCGTCTGTTTGTCTGTATCTCTCAATTCCATTAGACAGTAGAAAAAAAGTGAATTTATCTGCTGCCGCATGTGGCATGCAACCAATTGATGCTGAAAAATGATGGCAATGACAAAGTGATTACTGCAGCAAAACATAGAAAGCGGCAATCAATGCTTAATTCTCTGTTTGCTTGTCTCGTTGTTGCTCAGTTTGCACTCAGTTCTCGCATTCGAATTCGAATTTCTCAATTGTAGTTAAAGTAGCGGCAACTGCTACAGCAGCAGCAGCTAGCAGCAAGCAGCAGCAAGCAGTTGAAGAAAAAGTGAAATGCAGCGCATCATTAATCATTTAGTTGTTGTTCTAAAGCCTAACACATACACACCTCTCTCTCTCTCTCTCTCTCTCTCTGTTACTCTTTGTAGTGCTATCTCTTTCTAGTTAACCTTTGAGTAGTTACCTACTTATATAAAACGACTTTGGCAGTTGAAGTTCTCTGCTTCTTCTACTACTTCTGCTTGAGACGCACGTTCTTTTTTTTTCCTTTTGATTTGAATCTCACTTTCTTCCTCTTTGCTGCTGCTGCTGCTCGCGTCTCTCTCTTTGCTTATTTCTTTCACTCTCTTATAGTATTTGGCTTTTGGTAAATTGCTCGTCGTCATGCTTTTATGATTTGGTATTTTTCTTTTTTCTGGTATTTTTTTTGTATGTTTTTTTTTTTTTTTTACTGAATTCGATGCGCCCAACTTGATAAGCCTCAGCGCGCTCTGCAGCGTTTTCTGAGTTATTGTTATACCTTTTCACTTGGCTCTCTGACTGTCTGCCTGCCTGCCTGCCTGCCTGTCTTTCTCTCTGTGTGTGTGTGTGTGTAGGTGTGCCCAAAAAGCCCGACCCAGTCCCTGTCCCTATACCCTATACCTGATAGATGTAGCGAGCGCAAGAGGAGAGACAGCGCCAGGCGCAGCTAAACTTTTTTTTTTCGAGTGCTTTGCGCGCGCGATATCAAAATGTAAAATGTCTCGCATAACAAAGTTTATTTTTTTTTTTTGGGAAAACATTCAACTTAAATATGAATGAGAACATGACAGACAAGCTGTATACTCTATAAAGTTAGTTAGTTGTTTTTTTATAGTACAAAGAAAAATACTACAAATTTTTGTTAAGTCAACGTTAATTTTCTTTTATATTTCATTGTATTTAATTTGAGAATTTTTCATTTGGTGAGAAATTAATATATATAAATGCAGTATTTACTGCTATTTTTTTTTTATATTTTTAAATTTTTTTTTTCTTTTTCATTATATTTATTTTTATTTTTTTATCAAATTTTTTTTAAATTTTATATATATATATATATTTTTTTTTAATTTAATTTATTTTTATTTTTTTAAGTATTTTTAATATGTATTTATATATTTTTATATATTTATATATTTTTTTTCATTATTTTTATTTTTAAATTTATTTATTTTTATTTTCTTCTCAAATTTTTTTTAAAATTTAATTTTTTTGATGATTTTTTTTAAATTGAATTGTTTATTTTTTTTTTTGTATTTTTAATATACTATTATGCAATATTTTAAATATTTTTTTAAAATATTTTTTTAATTATTTTTAAATTTATTTATTTTTATTTTCTTCTCAAATTTTTTTGTAAATTTTATTTTTTTTTTTTGACGAATTTTTTAATTGAATTGTTAATTTTTTTTTAGTATTTTCATTATACTATTATGCAATATTTTAGTATTTAAATTATTATTAACATTCATTATTTTTATTATTTGGCAGTATACATTTTGAAACATTTTTTTTTTTATTATTTTTGTAGACTAAATATTAAATAATATTCTTGAAAATTTCATTTCAATTTTTTATTATTTATAAATTATTTATTGAATTATTTTTTATAAAAGTTAAATTGTATAGAGATTTTTATAGTTTATTTTCTAACTTATATTTTTGATATTTTCATTTTATATTTAATATTTTGAAAATATTAAATCAAATTTTATGCTATCTATTTTTCGAGCAGCACAGTACTCAAACTTTAATTTCATTACTTACATCAGCAATTTCTACTCAACTATCTCTGCATCTGTCTGTCTCTCTCTCTCTTCATCTTTCTTCTTCTATCTCGTTTTGATTTGATATCTTGTCTTATTGCCTTACAAAATCAACCTGCGCTTCGACATTTTACTTAAGTTACATCACACAAATTGAAGAACAGCTTCAACTGCTGCTGCTCACAACTTCAATTCAACTTCTCTTTCTACCCCCGCAGCTACTACCACAGCTACCCCCTGATGCCATTGCTCAGCTATAACAATAATTTCACTTGGTGTAGAGTTTATTATATAATTTTTGTCCCTTTTTGACTTTTATCTTACGTTTATTATGCCCCATGGAATTTGCGGATTTTCAGGGGCTGTCCAAGCGTTGTAACTGTAGCTGTAGCTCTGGCTGTTGCTTGGAGGTCAATGGCTCTGACTGCTGGCTGCTGGCTTGTGCTGCTGTTTGACTTTGCTCTGATGTGCAAGAGAAGAAACGTAAAGACAAGAGAAGACATCGCCTAGAGTTGTAATAACTTTGGGGCCGAAACTTTGCTTGTACATTTTGTTAGCCAAAAGTTACCATCTTAACCCCAACTCTCACTCTCTCTCTCACTCCGACAGTGTGCTAAAATACTTTGACGCATTCTTTGCACTTCTTTTGGCTATGTAACAGCTGTCCAACTGCCAAATGCTGCCCACACAAACAGAAAAAGAGGAGAGACAGACAGACACACGCACTGCTGCTGCTCAATACTGCTGAGCCAACCCTCGCTAAGAAGCTGTAGTTGACGAGGCCGTGGAAGCAATGAGAGAAAGGCAAAGTAGAAGAAGTAAAAGAAGGAGAAGCAGGAGGAGGAGCAGTAGGAAAGCAAAAAAAAAAAACAACGTTGACTTGTAATAATCATAATCGTAAATTTGCAAAAAGCCGACCGAGCAAGCTGAGCTGAGCTAACGCTGCGTACGCTGCGTCCTTTGCAATACTTTTTGGCCATAGAGCTTGGTGTATGAGTTTGAGGTCCTTTGGGGCCATTTAGCATTTTGCACTGAGCATTTTCGAGCATTCAAGATGTAGAACGAACAAGAACGTGGGCGTGGGTGTGGCCAATGTGGGCGTGTACTGCTGTTTTTTTTCTTTCTTTTCTTTTGCATTTACGTGGTTTTATTTTGTTTGTAGGCGTTGTCAACATTATTAAAGAGATGCGTAAACTGTAGGCAAGCTGAGGGCAGGGGATGCAGAGGCTTTAGAAGATTTTTAGCATTATTTAGCTGCGGCTAACGCTGCAGGACAAGTGCCTAGGCATAATATATATATTAAAAATCTCCTGCGGCTCAACTCAAATGTAAAACATTATTTAAATATTTCTTGGAAATTTTTGCTGAATGTGAAAAATTTAAAGTAATTTTCAAAAATAGAAAAAAAAATCTGTAAAAAAAAAATTAGAAGCATTTTTACATAAAGTTTTAGCAAAAACTGCAAAATTTAATTCCCAGAGATTCTCTATTGTTTCTTTTTTTATTTTTATTTTTGTTTCTTTAAACTTTTAGCACAAGTTTCGAATTTTAACATTGAATTCAAATTCAAATTCAAATTGTTGGCATTTAAATTAGAAATTTATAAATATTTTACTCTTGGGAGTAAAAAAGCAAAAGGCATTTTGTTACTTCCACAATATACTTTATCTGCACACTCCGCCCACTTTGAGCTACTCCCAAAACGCCTACTTGCTGCCACGCCTAAACAGGCATTTAAAAAACTTTGTTAAACTTCATTTGGAAGTTTTATTACCAGCTCTAGAGAGACAGAGTGTTCAACGAAGAGAGAACAAAAAAAAATAAAAAAACAGGCAGAAAAAATATAGCTAAAGAGACAGAGAGAAAGAGAGAGAGAGTAAGCGACACAGATAGAGAGAAAAAAAAGAAAAAAACATTTCACATTTTTGCACTGAAATTTGCTCTATTAAAATTCCAAGGCACCGGTTATGGCATTTCCCTGCGACTTTGACTATTGCTCTTCTACTCGTGCCGCACAGATGCCACACAATCAACTAAAGCAGCTTCTTTCTTTTATCCTTATACATATACATACATATATCCTTCCTTTATACTATATATCCTTGTGTCTGAAGGCTTTTTCTATAGCTGCAGCTGCAGCAGCAGCAGCTCGTATCTCGTGGACGCATTGTGAGCTAAGTCTTAGTTATGCGAGACTCTGGCATTTATCTTTGCGATAATAGTTAGTTGTGCTTACTACTGCATATATATAGAGCAGTGGCATGCAACATTGTTAAGCGTGGCAAGATGATTTTCTATCTTTAACATAATAAACATATTAAATGTTAAGCAATTTCTATTGATTTTGCTCTCTCTATCAGTAAATATTCTCATTATGCTAAGAGTTGATCCCCCTTTTTTTTTTTGTATTTATTTTTATTCTCAGACGCCACTGTGCAGCATATGCTCATTGCCATGTTACTTCGTTTTTTTCACACACACAAAAATATGCATGTATGAGAGAGAGTGAGAGAGAGATAGTGTAAGTGAGTAAGAGATAGTCGTACACTTTAGTTGCCTGCTGCCTGCCTGCTGCCTGCCTGTGCGCCTGCATCTGTTGCAGCTAAAATGCTTATCTATATACTTATGTGTGCCACTGTAAGCAGACAAGAAACAGGCACAACTACAACAACAACAATGACAATAGTTTTGTTTTAAGTACAAATAGTGTGCCACGCCTTGCAGCCTTCCTAGCCCCCCGTCTACACTTCCCATACGCCTTTATGGCCAGCACTTATTCCTTGTGCTTTATATGTCGTAGTTTTTGTGGTTTTTCTCACACGCGCCAAAAACTTCTATTGTTAAAAAGTTTTCGCTTGGCTTTTTTCATTGTTGTTGTTGTTGTAGTTCCCCCCCCTCAGACGAAAGCGTTATTTTATTGAATTTTCCTCAGCTTCAGTTTCAGCTTTTACGGTTTCGCCGTCTTTATGTCCTGCTACTTCTTCTACTACTACTTGTACTTCTCTTTTTTTTTTACATTTCATTTTATTTCTGGTTTTTTTTTTTTTTAGCTTTGACCAAAAGAAAAATTTGTTGGCACACACACACACACAAAGTTTTCCATTTCATTTTCCATTCTTGTCCATTTCCACAGCTTCTGCTCATTTACTTTGTTGCTGCTGCTGCTGTTGTTGCTGTTGTTGTTGTTGTTATTTTGGCAGTTGCCTGTGGCAAGTTTTTAAGAACTTGCTAGTTTTTTGTCGGTTTTGCGTAGATTTTCCTTTACTTTTTCTACCCTTCCTCCCCCCGTCAATCCTCTGTTTTCCCTTTATCATTATTTTTTTTTTTTATATTTTTTTTTGTAGTCCGTTGAGGCGTAAAGTTCAATGGCGGGTTAAATGGACTTAATACGGCAACTTTTTAGAACTTTTTCTCTCTTTCTCTCTCTCTCTCTCTATCTCTCTCATTGCCATTCTTTAGCTTATTTCCGTTATTGTTGCCTGGCGTTGATCGTTCTACTCATTTGCTACCCTCAACTACACTATTTTCTTTCCCTCTCTCGCTCTTCCTGTCTTTCTCTCTCTCTCTCTCTCTGTCTGCCTGCTCTGTTGCAACAAAGTGAAAGTTTCTGTTGAAACAGCTTAAAAGGAGATTGGCATTTTTCTTTCTTTCTTTCTTTTTTTTCTACATTTTTTGTTGTCTGTCTGTTTTTTGTCTCCTTTCAGTTGCAAGGATAACACACCGGTTGAGATGTTTTTTTTGGAGTCACATACGTGACGAGTGTCTAAAGTTCTTTTTATATTATATATTTTTTTTTTTTTATTTCTTTTTATTTGAATTTTTTTCTTTTGCCATTTACAAAGTTTAGATTTCCAGCAATAACAACAACAAGCTAAAAAAAAAATAGTTTGATAAAGATTTCAGACAAAAATCTCACTCTCACATTCTCTATGTCTCTGTTTGTCTCTATCTCTGGCTAAATATAACTTTATTTGTGCAACTATTTTCTTATGTCAATTTCAACTTAATTATTACGTTAAATTTTTTCAATATATTTTTTTTTTTTGGTCTAAAGAATTTTTAATAATTTAACGTTTGACTGCACAAATTTTTTTATATTTATTTTTTTGGGCTAAAGAATTTGCGCAATTTTGTAGCTGTCAATTTTGTTGTTGTTGTTTTTTGTTCACGTTTCATTTCGTTTACCTTAACAAAAATTTTACAAGTCATTCGGTAAATAAAAAAAAATGTTGCAAGGAAAAATATATAAAAGTGCAAAACCCTCGGCGCGTGTCAAAAAATTAGTTTCCTCTCGCCATACACCTTTACTCTTCCCTCTCTCTCTCTCTCACACTCTCACTCTCACTCTTACTCTCTTTCTGTCTGTCTGTCCGTCATCTAACAACGTAAAAGAAATTTGTAGCCAGTTATGCAAAAAAAAAAAAAAAAAAATTCCAACAACAAAAACGTCAAAAAGAAAAGCAACAAAAAAAAAGAAACTGAAGTGAAGCCCGTGTCAACTTTTTATGCTTTTGCCCAAAGGACATGGCAATTTTTTTTTATTTTTTATTTTTTTGCTTTGCAGGGGCAGTAAAAGGCAAGTAAAGGCGTGGCAGTAGGGATTCGAGTAGTCGAGGCGACAAGTTGTTAAGTAAGCAACGGCGACAACTCAAATAAAAAAAATATATAAAGGCCGACAACAGCGCGGCAAGGGGCGTCAAACAATTTTTCATCGCACGTTGTTGTTGGTGAAGATAGTTTTGTGTAACGTAGAACAACAACAACAACAAGAGGCAACATACAGGCGTGTGATAGAAATAAAGGCTTGTATGGAAAGGTGGAAAGGGGGGGGGTTGCGGGCGTTGTCGTTGCGACATGAAGGTGTGAAAAAGGTAAAGCATGCCGGACAAAAGACTAAAAAACTTATTTGCAGCTCTTTTCCGCTGAGATTTTTCTCGCTTCTCTCTCTTTTTTTTATGACAATGCAAACAGCAGAAACTCGAACTGAAAAGTGAGAAAAGCAGCGCCGTAGATTGAAGCGATTTACTTGAAGAATCGTCAGCCAGCAATATTAGACAAAGTAAGTGAGAGCGAGAGAGAGAGAGTGAGAGTGAGAGAGTGAGAGATAGATAGCAGAGAAGAATGTCTTTGTATATGCATATTAAAATTTGCTTATGCCAAAGGTAGCAGCTGTAGCTGTAGCTGTAGCTGTAGCTGAGTTAACTTGGACTTGACAATGCCGCGTTGGCAAATCGAGTAAAGCGAAGGAATCAACGGAAAGGCAGACGGAGGAAGTGGAAGTGCTGAAGCTGCTCTTCTAGATTGAAACTGCGACGACGACAGCGACAGCGACAGTGGCAGCAACAGCGACAGCAGCAGCAGCAGCAGCGACAGCAACTGGAACTGAGAATACGAATGAGACTTTAACTGCGACTGCGACTGCGAAATGTTACTGGGGGTTGTCTGTCTACCTGCAGTTTTGTCTTAGTCGGCTTTTGTTTGGTTTCCGCTTCACACTTCACTTGAGGCAAAAAGGGGCCAGCAAAGCAAGTGCAAGTGCTGCAGAGTGAAGAGTGAAGAGTGTGAAGAGTGTGCAGAATGAAGAGAGTGAAGAATGAATGGTAGCTGCGGTTTATGTGACATGCGGGCGAAGCGAAGCGACATACGCTTGGCAGGTGAGTGGCAGCGCGAAAAGGGCGTGGCAGGCACAGAAGTCATACAAGAGACAACAACAGCAGCAGCAGCAAGAGCAGCAAGAGCAGTAACAGCAGTAACAGACAACAGCAATGACAACAGCAGCAACATCAGCAACGACAACAGCGGCAACAACAATTCCAACTTGTCATACAAAACGGCGGGCGACAATCAATGGAATGTATATGCCAAGCATACAATGAGAAAGAGAGAGAAAGAGAGAGAGAGAGAGACAGAGTGAGCTGGCCGAAAACTGAACATGTACATACATAACCAACACGTACTGTGTGTGTCTTTGTGTGTTGCGCGTGTGTACTTAAACATTTTTAACGCCATTTGATGCCTTTTCACACATCAGTAGGAAGCGTAAAACAAACAGCCAAAAACTCAAGAAACACTTAGTCAGGCAACCCTGCCTTCGTATTCATCCTTCGCCCACGCTTCATGTACATGACATGAACTCAAGGATACACACACACACACACATACGAACAGACACACGAAAAGACAGTGAGACAAACATTTGATCCTTGGCAAAAGACATAGCATGGCAAGGCACACAAGTCTTTTAATGCTTTCTGTGGTTTTGTGTTTACACTAAACGGAATAAGGCGAAAACCCGAAAAAAACCAAAACCCCAAATTCAAAGACAAACCCCAAAAAATGCTTGACACGCCCTCTGCCTGCGCATCTACTAGTTGCTGCTGCTTTAGCTGCTGCTGTTGTATTGAATTTCACGCATCATTTGCCAAAGGCTGGTTTAACTTCTCATTCGGACTATACAGATCTCTGGAACTCGTCGTGAGTCCTGAGTATGTTGTTTTCTTTTTTTTTTGTTTTCTGCCTTTTGGTATGGTGTGGGCGCAACTCTCCTTGCGTTAACTTTGTGCAACTTTGTGACTTTTTGCGGCCTGTGCGTTTTCACAAATCCCTACACCTACACCTTCTTCTTTCCCAACCCGAAGCTTCCTCTGCCCATTGCCTGCAAAAATGAATGTTTAAAATAAAATTAAAACAAATAGACATGACAAAATCCATGAGAAGAGCGACGGCAACGGGAAGGTGTTATTGTGGTTAGGTGTTGCCAGTTCGCATTTAATTTCAAAACAGGTGCAACTTGTAGAAAGGTAAACCAAGAGACAAGACGGAGAGAGAGACGAACAGGACTGGAGTTTAAGTTCAGAGAGTTTTGAGTTGAGGTTTGAGTTAAGAAATTTAATACGTTTTGCATATTTGGCAATTGGATTTGGGTATACAGACTTTTGGTTACGGCTACGGCTACAGCTACGGCTACGGCTCAGGGTTTTTCTTAATGCGTTGTGTTGCCACAAAATTAAGTGGAAAGCTATGAAATAGCTATATGAAATGCTATTACTAAAAAGGGAAAGGTAACCATAGATATTTAAAAGTAAATAATTATGCTAGATGCTAGAAACTAAGGATGCCTGCTGGTGGTGAAAAAGGAGAACTGAGAAAAAGGTTCGAAAATTAAGGAAATGAAACTAGTTAAAAGATAATTAAACTGAAAGACTGAGAGTAGAGCAAGTTCAATTTTAAATAGGGAAAATATGAAAATAAAATAAATTAAAAAAAACATCTAAACAAATTTAAAAAACATAAAATGAAATTTAAGAAAATTTAAAAATTTATTAAAAAATATATAAAAATGTTTAAAATTAATGAAATTATATTTAAAATATTCAAAAATATGAAAAAAAATAGATTTTTCAAAGATTTTAATGGTAAAAAAATTTTGAAAAATATGAAAAAATATATAGTAAAAAAAAATTAACATATGAAAAAACATTAGAACATATGCAAAAATATAAAAAAAAATTTTTCACAAATTTTTATGTTATAACAATTTTTAAAAATATTAAAAAAATATATATCTAAAAAATGAACATATGAAAAAATATAGAAATTTATAAGAATGTATTGAAAAATATTTACATTTTTTAGAGTCTTTAGAAAATAATAAAAATTTTTAAATATATATAGAAAATTTCAAAAAATATATTTTAATATTAATATTTAAATATTTAAAAATATATTTGAAATTTCAAGATTTTTAAAAATATATATAAAATAAGTAAAATATAAAATAAAAATAAAAATAAAAAAAAATATGAAAATGATTTGAAAAATATATAAAATATAAAAATAAAATATAAAAAAATATAAAAAAAATCATTAGAAAATAATAAATTATAAAAAAAATTTTAAATATATATGAAAAATTTCAAAATTTTTAAAAAATATATTTAAAATGAGTAAAATATAAAAATTAAATTAAAAATAGAAATAAAATATGAAAATGCTTTGAAAAATATATAAAATAATATTAACAGAAAATATTAAAAATATTAGAAAATATTTTCAAATAAACGTAATGAAATTTATCAAAGTTTTTTAAAGCAAAGTTCAACTTTAATATTTTCATTTCTTGTTTTATTATAAATTTGATATTTGGCGACTGATTTCAAACCCCAAAAACCACAAACAGACATTTGACGTAATTAAAGTAACACAAAGAAACATTCTATATGTATATATATATCTGTATATTTTGTTGATATATTTTTTATATACGCTCTCTCTATTTCTCTCTCTGTCTCTCGCTCTTTCATACACATAGAGTGTTTGAAATTGTTCCCAATGCTGATTAATGTAGATTGCTGTTCAAATGTGTGCACGTTAGCATTAAAAATTGTTCAACTTTTATTAGAGCAATTAAATTGCGGTTTGAACACAGAGAAAAAAAAAGAGAAAAAAAAAGAGTTGAATCTCGCCAAGTTGTAGAGTGGTAAATACTCTTTGTATATTTGCCACATTTAATGTGTAGCTATTTTCACTCGACAAAACAATGAAACTATGTGAAAAACGACATACAAAAGGAAGAGTAAGAGAGAGAGAGAGTGAGAGAGATAGTGAGAGAATTACCTGAGTCTATAAGGTCTGTTAAGTGGGCAACTATTAGAGAAATAAAGATATTTTCGGGAGCGCTGATAGAGGCCACGCAACAGTATAATAAAGGTAAGTGGCAAGATGCAGGTGCTAGGCCAGGGGCAGCAGTATAACATAGAGCGGCAACTGCTCAACTCAACTAATTAGCCATCATCATCAGCGGCGTCGGCGGCATCGTCGGCGTCGTCGACTATTTTCAACTAACTGCAGTTTTTGATTCTGCTGGTCAGAGACTCGTACATAGCATAGCCTTTAGCTGTGTAAGACTACGATGACTACGACCAACCGACCGACCACAAACACAAGCAAGAGCACGGCGGAATACAACATAAACCGCAGGTACATGAGGGTGTTAGTAACTAAATTAGCGGCTGGCCAACTCAACGTTTGCTTTTGTTTCTTCTCGTTTTTTTTTTTTTTTTATTCTATTTTTTTTCGGCTATCTCTGGCATTTTTTTCGGTTTTGGTTTTGGTTTTTTTTCTTCTGCTTCTTCCTTCTTCTGTTTTCATTCATTCTCTTTGCTTGCCTTTCTCCTTGCGTTGCTTTACACAAATGCAACCACAAATTATTGAGTTGTTGTTGCTGCTGCTGCTGTTGTTGTTGTTGTTGTTGTTTTTGCTGGCTCTTCGTTTGTTTTTTGGCTTCTTTACGTTTCGTTTCGTTTCTTTCATTGTCAGTCGCTTAATTTCCAGTTGCACTCGCAGTCGCAGTCGCCATAGCCATGGCCATGGCCAGGGCTTGGACTAATACAGACATCTCTCTTTCGAGTTTCTGTTCCGTCAGACTGTCGGACACTTTTAGATAAAAGGTTTTTCATGTCGTCTCCATTTCAACAAAAAAAAAAAAAAAACCTAAGAGTAG
Source organism: Zaprionus obscuricornis (assembly GCA_037044475.1). Taxonomy (NCBI): domain Eukaryota; kingdom Metazoa; phylum Arthropoda; class Insecta; order Diptera; family Drosophilidae; genus Zaprionus; species Zaprionus obscuricornis. The sequence goes on from JBAMBR010002784.1 coordinate 49,518, forward strand.
AAGAAAAACTTACACAAAAAAAAAAAGAAAAAAACATTTCATTCTCATAGTCGGGGTGCAAAAAGCATCTGGAAGTAGTAACAACAGCAGCAGCAGACAAGTTCAAACGGTAGTCCAACTAGACTTTTAACTTCCCTAGTTCTATCTCTCTCCCTCTCTCTCTTTAGAGCAAATGCTACTCTTGTGTCACTCGTGAAAACTTTTAGTGAAAACCGTTGGACAGACAAATTATGCATGCAGTTGTTCTATGAGAAAAACAACGAGCATTGAGCGGCAGTAGCGCAAGGTGGGGGGGGAGGCTGACATGCGCTGGAGTTAGACTAGAGTATAGAGCACTCTTAAAAGCCCACAAAACTTTATTAATGTTTGTCGAAAATTTAAGTGTCTCTGCCGCTCTTTCACTCTCTCTATCAGTCTCAGCTCATGCTCGCGCTCTCTCGCTCTAACTGTAAGTTTCTCTTGATATTTTTTTTTGGATGTTTTGGCTAAAAATCATTTCGTCTATCATTAATTTTCAAGCCTTAGACGTCAAAAGCAAGTTATTAGCGTGTGCGTTGCGTTTGCCGGTTACCCCTCGCTCCCTCTACACATTCTCGCTCGCCACACTTTGCATTTGGAAACATGTTTAAAGACAGAATCGCTGCAGGCCTTTTGCCGCCTCTGTGCGTCTACTGAAGAAGCTTGTACAGTCTAAATCTTTCTTCCTCTCACTCTCTTGCTCTCCCTTGCTCTCTCTCTCACACACTCTGACAACAAATTAGACAGTTAATGTTAACAATCTTCTGCTGCTGCTGCTGCTGTTGCTGCTTGTGATATTTACATTTTTTGTTTTTTTTTTTTTTGGAAAATTGTTTTTATTGTTTATGCGTTTTTCTTGTTGTTGTTGTTGTTGATGTTGCTTTGTTTTTTATGTTGATTCATCATCAGCCGCAGCGACAAAGAATGTGAAAACCTTTTCATGGGTTAATTACAGCAACAGCAGCAGCAGCGGAGGAGTGCGATAAAAAGCTAGAAAATAGCTAGACGCTGAAAGCTTTTTGATTTAGTTTTTAATTTTTAATTTTTTTTTCTTTTCTTTTCTTTTCTTTGTTTTATTGATTTTACAGAAAATCTTAAATTATTTCTAATAAAATCTTAAAAAAAAAAAATAATTTTTTATTTTGATTAAAAACTTGTTCAAATACTAATTAGAGTATTATTATTACTATTGTCTCTCTCTCTCTCTGTCTCTCTCTCTCTCTTTCTTTCAACTAATTATTAGCTTGTTTAGCTTGTTGCCAGCTTACAATTTACTTTAAAAATTAAGGTCAGCTTCAAGTTTTTTTTTTGCGTTATAGTTATTACAATCTGTGCTTCAGCTTCTTCTGCTGCTGCTGCTGCTGTTGCTGCTTCCTCTTTCACATCTTTCACATCTTGCTTGCTTTATATTCCTCATACCCAATGCTGTCAGACCTCCGCCTCTTTCTCTCTCTCTCTTTGCCTCTCTGCCGTTAGCTATAAGCTTGCGCTTGGCTTATCTCTAAGTTGTCGAATCGCTGCCATTTCCATTATTTCGCTTGCTTTGCAATTTGCGTCGTTATTTTACTTCGTTTTTCTAGCTTTTGCTATCTATACATATATATATATATATAAATTTTTTTTTCTTCTACGCTTTTTGGCCATTTTAAAGTAGAGCATCGGCCGTGGCCATCAATCATTTTTGGCCGGAAAAAAGAAAAAAAAAAGTCCAATGCGCTTAGCCTCAACATCAGCTACAGCTTCAGCTTCAGCTTCATCATCAGCAACGGCGAAGGCAACGTTCTCGACGCGCTCAGCTGTCGACTCGATTGCGTATACGTAGGGCGTGTGGCATGCTACGTATCACATGGCAATGTGCCACGCCCACTCGGCAGCATGTCAACAATACAAATGATGGGCGCGTTTTTGGCGAAGTGTGGGCGTGCTAAACAATAACGATGTGCGAGAGAGAGACAAAGAGAGAGAGAGAGAGAGAGAGAGAGAGAGTGAGAGAAATACAAACGCGCGCCAGAGCTAACTGTAATAGAGATAAATTCGCATCATTTTTTGTCGTTGTGATAAAAAATAGAAGAAGCATGAGCAGCAGCAGCAGCAGCAACAGCAGCAGCAGCAGCAGCAGGCAGACAGACAGACGAGACACTGAGCACAAGGGGGGGTGGGAAAACTGCCTGAAAGAAAGAAGGTGTCACTGCTGCCACTTTTGCCACTGTTGCTGCTCAATCAGCGCTTCACTGAACTGACAATGTCATTTTGGGCAACCGCTTTTAATGACACTATGAGCCAGAGCTTTGAGCCAAAGAGACAGCCATAGTTATAGCCACAAACCACAGCGCAAGGTGTTTGCCAGCAAATGAAGCAGGAAGCAGCTGCTACTGCTGCTACTGCTGCTGGGCATCAGCGTGTAATCCGCTGGCCACTGAAATTCCTTCATCTCCTACTACTAACTACTCCTGCTACCATTACTGCTGCGTTTGCGGCTGCTTACTTTGCACCCCACACGACTACGTGCGATTATTATCATCAATTTTCTGCCGACTGAGTGAGTGATGATTGTGCCAAAAGAATCTCTAACGGAAACTGAGGCTAAGTCTAAGGCTACAACAGCTTTACTCTTGTTCTGTTGCTGCTCTTCCAGCTGCTGCTTATTGTTGTTAACAGTGTCTAAGGTACGGTTACGGAGCTGCATGCCACCTAGATAATACGACACAAAAAAAAAACTCCAAAAGGCGACTTGAAGCATTCTACCAGCTTTTGCGACTGCTTGGCGCGGCTTGAAAGCGTTAAAACGAACTCAAGTGGAAAACAATCTAATTTGCTAAAATTCCTTCCGCTTAAGCTCAGTCTATGCTCCATACTCCCACTTTCACGTCACTGCTGCTGTCTCTCTCTCTCTATATATATATATATATTTGTACGTTTGTCTCGTCGTCGTTGCCTTTTTCCTTCAACTCAATTAAAGTTGATGGCAATTTTCCTGAGCCATCGTCAGACTCATCATTGTTGTTGTTATTGCTGTTGCTGTTGTTGACGTTTTCTTAGCCAATATTGTTAACTGCTTTCGGGTTTATTTAGTTGCCTTCTGCTTGTTTTACGAGCATCGGCATCAAGGCGGCAACAGCAACAGCAACGGCAACATCAACGGCATCGAAGACCTTCGTCGAGTTAATATATAAAATTTATTTGCCTATAATTTAATTGAAGCAAGTCAAGTGAAGTTATTATAAAGACCATTGTCTAGTTTTCTCTATAGCTTGCTGCTTGCTGCTTGCTACACGTTCATGCCACAACATGGTGTGGCATAACTTATAAGAATTCTAGTTTTAACTGAACTTTAACTTTAATCGTAGAGCATAATGTGAGGCAGTTAAATATATTAAATATATTTAAGCTAAACGATAGTATTGCCGATAGTTTGCTAATACTATCGACATTTAAATAATATAAAATATATTTTAAGCGAAAAATAATTTAGATATATTTGAGCATAATGTTATTTATATTGCAGCTGAACGATAGTAAAATATAGCCGATAGTTTACTCAAACTATCGATAAGCTGATATTAAATATATTTTAAGTGAATAATAATTTAGATATATTTAAGCAGATAGCAATAGTAGCAGATTTTATTCTTATTGCAGCTAAACGATAGTAAAATAAAGCCGATAGTTTACTCAAACTATCGATAAGCTGATATAAAATATATTTTAAGTGAATAATAAATTAGATATATTTCAGCAGATAGCAATAGTAGCAGATTTTATTCTTATTGCAGCTAAACGATAGTAAAATAAAGCCGATAGTTTACTCAAACTATCGATAAGCTGATATAAAATCTATTTGAAGTGAATAATAAATAAGATATATTTCAGCAGAGCGATAGTAGCAGATTTTAATCAAATTGTAATTAAAAGATAGCGCAGCCGATAGTTTTCTTATACTATCGAAAGCTTTAACTGCTTACCAAGACGATAATTTAAGTGAAACAGACAAACTGAGCGATGATTAAGCATAATATAAAAATTACAACTTAACATTAGTAAATTAAGCCGATAGTTTACTTAGACTATCGACAGTCTAAAATGTCCATTAAATATTTTATGTACTTCTGGGCTTAAACATTAAGCAGACAAATGATAGCAGCAGTGATATAAAACATATTTCAACTAAATGTTAATTATCAGTGAAAAAACATAATTCAACTTAACGATAGTACAGCCGATAGTTTGCAGCTAAAGGTCTCTGCCTAAGTCTTTTATACGATATCGTATATCTTAAGTACATCTCTGCGTGCACATAAATCATTGCAACGATATTATCAACGATAGTTTTTTTGCCACACTTGAACAAACACTTGCAGCATCGACTGTTCCCCTTCAACTATAACTTGCTAAGCTCTGTGCATCTTTAACACATCTATCACAATATCTATCTATATGTACGTCTTCTTCTTCTTCTTTTACATACTTCTATTTATTTTTGTTGTTATTGTTTTTTTTTTTGGTCTTTGCTTCACACGCTTGGGCAATTTCTCTATTAGCTGCTCGTTTTCTATGTTGACCTTTTGGCATTTTAACGTTGACCGAACCCAAGAAGCAAAAGCAGGACATGCGTTAATCTATTGTTTTGGCAGCATACGATGACGATGACATAGCTTGAAACAAAAAAAAAATAAATAAATAAATAAAAATAAATAAAATCTGCTGCCTTTGACCAGCCTCCATCTACGCCCACAGCTACTGCTACTGCCACTGTCAGCTGGTATTATCACTTTTTGCCTGATAAAACAAAACGAAGAGAAAAAAAATATATATGTGAAAGCGAAATATCATCATAGATATAGATAGATATAGGCCTTAAATTGTATATATAGCAGAAAGAGTAGCAACCGGGCTTGGAGTATGGTTTGCGCGTTGTAGTTGCTCTATTAATGTCATGGAAAATATTTTTTGCTGGCGATTGGAAAATTGTTTGTCTTTTTTTTTCATTTTTCTTTGTTTCTTTCTTGAAGTTCGCAGCTTGACATTGTGTTATCCTTGTTGTTGTTGGCCAAACGAGTTGACCAATGGTCAGTTTTGGAAGTTGGCTAAGGACACAGAAGTAGCAGCAGTAGCAGCAGTAGCAGCAGTAGCAGTTGCTCGAGTGGAGCCTTTAGTTTATGACTTCACGGCTTCCACATTTGATATATGAGGCATTTGCATGTGCTATAAATTATTTCCGAGCTTGGCTTTTGCTCATTTAATATTCATAAATTTAGAGTTGGCCTTGTGAAAAAGCAAAAGCAAACAAAAACAAAAACAAAAATGTCTACAAAAGAAAAACAGCATAAAATTATTATTTTGTATGTTTTTGTGGCCAAAATGTAAGGCTGACTAATTTCGACTGTCGGTTTGTCATTTGTTTTCGCCGCACTCGACAAAAACATTTCTCATTCTCTCTCTCTCTCTGTGTCTGTGTGTCTCTGTCTCATTCTAATCTACATAATCCTGCTGCTATCCTATACACGCCCACTTTATATACGCCCCCAACTCATACTCATGCTTCTGCTAATTGTTTTATGTGCCAAGATTTGTGTCTTCTGTCGTGTTGTCTTGCCTCTTACTCTGCTCACTCTTTGTGTGTGTGCTTGCCATAGCCGCCCTAAACATGTTTCTTGCCTGCCACGCCCATGCTCAAAGCAGTTATTGTTATGCTCTAGGGGTAGTGGGCAGCAAATGTGGTTTGAGGGGGGGGCGTTGGGCGCATTGGGCGTGTGTGTATGTGTGTGTTTGTGTGTGTGTGGTCGGTCTTGTTTTCACTTGCTTTTCGATTAGACTACGTCGCAAAGGTTTTTATTCCCCTCTCACTCTCTCTCTGTCTCTCTCTCTATACTCTTTGCCTGCTAACAACATGGAATTAATTCGTTTTATGTTTCCTGTTCCAATTGCTTGAATGTATTTACGAGTATGTACACTGTAAGAAATGAATATATTCATATGTATAATCAACTTATTCATCTCTTTGCTAACCAATTGATTCTCTCAGTGTAAGCTATATACATATATATATATATATTCGGCTGTAGCTCATGGATACGCGATGTTTCTGCTGCTGATGCTGCTGCTGATGTTGCTGCTGCTTCTTACGCCTACATATTGATTTTCGTATTTATTTTGCGCTTTCTGCTGCTTTTCATTACTTTTCGTTGATGATTTCTATTGGCCCTTGGACCCGGGACATGAGCATGGCAAACGGCATAAGGCATAAGGCATACGGCATCCAAGCTCAGAGCCAAAAGAGACCCGAAGACCCAAGGAAGCCTGGCAAAATAAGCGCTCATTGCCAGCAGCGCCTGCAGCGTTGCCTTTGTGCGTATATTTCTCATTCAATCTCTTTCTTCTACTTCTCTCTCTCTCTCTCTCTCTCTCTCTCTCATTCTCTCTCTCTTTCTCTTGCTTTTGTCTTGCTTCACCTTCTATTTATGTATGTTCAGTTTTTTTTCTTCTTCTGCAAGAAAAATGATTGCAAGCAAAGTGCCTGGGCAAAAGGTGAAGCGCGCAGCAGCAGTCGCAGCAGCAGCAGCAGCAGAAGCAGCAAAAGCAGCACCTGAAGCCGCATCATCAGCTATAGAACCTCGCTTTGGTTTTGGTTTTTGCGCCATTTCGGTTCTTTGCCTGGGCAAAGCTTTTGTATGCTGCTGCTGCTGCTGCTGATGTTGCTGCTGCTGCTGCGTGTGTGGCCTGCGGCTGCCTTTGCGAATCTATCAACTGCTGCTAACATATACTAGACTCCATTTCCACTTCCCTCTACCATTACTCTCTCTATCTCACTCTTTCCCTATCTCTCTCTCTCTCGCTCTCGCTCTCTACTTTGCTTTTACATGCCACGCCTTTGGCTGAGCTTCTTTATTGAGTTTGTGCGCCAACAAATTGCATTAGACACTTGGCGCTGAGCTTGTGGCAAGCTTTAAAAGTAGCTGCTGCTGCTGCTGCTGCAACAACATGGCAGCTGCAAGTTCTATTCCAAATTAGATTTTATACTAAATATTAAGTGAGCATATCATAAATATGCATCAGACAAAGCAATGGCTGTAGAAATGCTGAGAACTTTCAAGTGACTTTCAAGTAGAAGAAGTTGGAGAAGAAAAAAAATAAAAATAAAGAGAAAATAAAATCAAATAGAATTTTTTCTTTTTCTTTCAATTTTTTTTTTATGGATTGTAGCTCAACAAGTGTAACGATTGTTTGTTTTTTTTTTTGATTTTTTATATTTTTTTATATGTATTTATATTTCTTTTATGTGCGTGTGTGTGTGTGTGTGTTTGTGTGGCATCCTTTTTCACTCATCAAAAGGCGCATAGAACAAAAGGCAACATATACATTCTCCCTTTCCCCTTCTCTCTCTCTCTCTCTCTCTCTCTCCCTTTGCATTTGTAACTCGATCGCCCACAGCTCTCTCCAACTGCTACTTCTACTCCTACAACAACTTCAGTTCCCTTTCCCCATCCGCTACTTCTGCCTCGTTGCCAACATTTGACGTTGCCTTCTTCCCCTACACAATGATGAAAACATGAATCCTCTTCAAGCGCTGTTGAGCTGTGTGTGAAGCTGCAGCATTAATGTCTTATTGACAGCTCAGGATTAGAATGAAGCCAAGTGCCGCTGCTTGTGCCACAGACATTGCTGCTGCTACAATTTTTGATGCTGCTGCTGCTGCTTACAGCCACTGTCTTCGACTGCCTGCTGTGCGTATGTGTGCGGGTGTGCCATATGTGTGTGTGTGTGTGTTTGAAAAGGGATTATAAAGCGATTTGTTTGTCGAAAATTATGAATCTGGGAACAGCAGTGAGTGAGCCTGAGAGAGTGAGATAGACAAGACAAGACCGACAAGCCAGTGAGACAGTGAGACAGACAGACACAAGCCTGACAGCTCAAGCAGCTCCCACACGCTGTTTTGCTAGCTGCCAAGCGTGTGTGTGTGTGTCTGTCTCTGTCTCAGTGTGTGTGTGTGTGTGTGTGGTGTGTCAGTCAGTCAGCATCAGTGGCCAATCCTCAAAAGTTGTTGAAATTGTTTGGAAGCCAGCTTTATGTTGTTCTATACCCTGTAAATGCAAAAATAAAAAAAAAAAAAAACGTAGCTCTGCTTGCATTTTGCATAGAAATTCAGTAACAAAAAAAAAAAATAAAAATATTTTCAAATTTATTTCAAGAATTAAAATTATGCAGACACAGTCTGCAGTATATATAGCTTCAATTCTATTTAAATTTTCTTAGGTAAAAATTATTTATACAGAATTTATACTCAAATTTCCCATTTGTAGCGTAACTGCTCGTCGTCTATTTTAATTTTGCAGCACACTTGCAGCTTATGTACATTTGATCAATTTTGACTTAAGCCTCGATTTAGGCAAAATTGTTTTCAGCTTACAATGAAGCTAGTTACGAGTCTCTGACATCAAATTTCAAAGGGTGTGCGGGAGGGGGAGAGAGACTTCAAGCTTCATTCAATACTTAACTGTATTTGAAAGCTGTCTAAAAGTTAGAGCTTAAAAAAAATAAAAAAATGCATACTAATATTTTGTAGAGCAAGCGATAGACTCTCTATGTTAAGGCTTATCTCTTATGGTCTCTTAGCAATTCTCTCTAATGTCAGTTTTTTTTTTTTTATAGCTCAATTTCTCTGCTGAAAAACAAAAGTCAAAAAAATACCAAAAAAAAATAAATAAATAAATAAAAATAAGTCTACGACTCCCTCAAACCTCGACTGATAGTTAACAAACGCATCTTTGGCTTATCTTATCTTAACATACAACTGTCAGTCTATTCCTGTCTCACTCTCTCATAGTATTGTTAGCTTCATTAGCACAGTTTATCAATGTTATGCACATGTTGAAAAGACAAGTTCGAGTGACAATATTTATATATCGTAGACCTTGTATTGAAATTTGAATGCGAATTGTCAATAAAATGTTCAATTTATCAGTCTCTCTCTTGCTCCCCCTCTCTCTCTCTCTTCAAGTATGTCTCTTGAGATTTTTTTCAAAACATTTCCAGTTTTCTTTATATTTTTTTTTTCTAATTTTTTCTTTTTCTTCTGCTGCTTCAACTTGTTATACAACTCTATTTAGTTTTTAGTGATATGCGTGCAACATGCGTGCATCATGCCTCTGCCTCATTGCATACAAATCAACTAATTTGCTTCTGCTTGTATTTCGAATTCCTTTGAATTTCTTTCTCTCTCTCTTACACACTTACTCTTACTCTCTTTCTCTTATAATTAATGTAAATCTTTTCCCTTTTTTTTCTGCTTCGTTTTGAATTTTTTTTTTTTTTTTTTATCGTTTTTTTGTCATTTGAATAAAATTTCAATTTTCATGCGATTTCAATATATCGTACAACGACTTGAAAGTTTATCCACGTTTAGCATTTGTCTTAGTGCTACTCGCTCTATCTCTCTCTCTCACAGAGTCTTGTCATCTCTCTTACTGTCATTATATTTTTGCTAGTTAACTCAATTACTTTTGCTGCTGCAAATACTTTTGTCCATTACCTACGACACTTGGCCATTGGGACTACAGCAACAGCAGCATCAGAAATTTTGTTACTGGTTTTTTTTTTTTTTGGTTGAGTCATCGCCATGACCAATAGACAGACAGACAGACAGACAGAAGTCTGAGTCTTTTGGCTTTCTATTTCCCAGTTGGTTCATTATTAGTGCAAATTATGGTATCAGCTTCTACAACACAACCAGACACTTCTGCCACTGACTGTGCTTCTTCTACATATAGACGTGGGAATCGTGTCCTTTTTGCTGCCATTGCCATTGCCTGCTTGCTGTTGTTTCTATTCCCTGGGAAATTGAGTTGATGACTCGCCCAAAGTCCACACAGAGAAAAAAAAAATGAGTAGAAACAAAAAAACAAAAATTTCTCTAATAAAAAAAAAAAATAAACCAGCAAGAAAGCAATTCAAGGCACGTTCTGACTATCTCTCTCTCTCTCTCTCTCTCTCTCCCTCTTTCTTTCTCAACATGTACTTGCTTGTTGGCAGCCTTGTGCTTTAAAGCCCGAGTGCGAAAAAAAAAACAGAAAGACAACGAAATGAAATCAAATTTGATTGTGAGTGTCAAGTGAGTGTCAGTCAGTCTGTCAGTCAGTCAGTCAGTCAGTCAGTCAGTCAGTCAGTCAGTCAGTGCGTCAGTCAGTCTTTTATGCAAGCATTCATTCATTCATTTAGTCTCTCTCTCTCTCTGTCAGTTAGTCTAGCTATAGCTGTCTCTCTCTCTGTCTTCTAGACTCCTGCCTGGCTGACAGTTATGGCAAAAATTATACGCCCACATACAAAGCTTTGTTTATGTGCCTAAATTTAACGCTCCATTATATAATATTATCTGATGGCGCTGTTACTGCTGCTGCCGATGCTGCCGATGCTTCTCTTATATATTGAAAAACTTTATGAATTTCATTTCAATTTATACAAAAAATTATCTTTATTTGCGTTTTTTTTTTTTTTTTTTTTTAGTACTTCGATAACTGCCATAAAATGTTTATCTAAAGCTCAAGTATTATTATTATTGTTATTATTATTATTTTCTATATTTTCTCTGTTGAAAGTTTGAATTTGAAAATTTTGTACGTTGACTTTTGTTTTAATTAGAATTATTTATATGAATTTCGTTTATTTTTTTTTTTTTGCTACGTGCGCAATTGGCAATTTGTGCAATACAAATGTTTACAGTGCGGGAGGAAATTGTATTTTTCATTATTCTCTGTGTGTGTGGAGGGTTGAGCAGTAGCAGAGCAGTAGAGAAAAGCATTGCGTGCAAAATTTTTTTGTTTTTCGTATTAAATGAAAAGCCAAAATGTATAGCAAACACTTTTGGCAATACTCCAATGTTTATGTAGTTGCAGCGAGCAAGAGAGAGGGAAGAGGGAGAGTGATAAAGAGAGACAGAGAGTGAGGGTTGCACGTGTGTATGTGTGTATGTATAACGCTTGGCTTCATATCATATTAAATTTCAATATGCATTTGCTTTCTTCATGCTTTCTCCTCCTTGCGTTTACTTCCCTTTCTCTTGCCATTTTGATATTTACACACATTTTATGCGACGTTGGGCAAATAAAAATATGCGAAAATAATGTTCAAACATTTGCACTAATTAAAAAGCTGTGTGCTTATTGTATATCTGTGTGCGTGTGCGTGTGTTTATGTGTGTGACTGTGTACACTGCACAAATACGTAAAACAAAAGCATACAACAAGGCGATGCGTGGCAATGTGTGGCATGGCAAGGCACAACAATACGTAGGACATGTGTAATTGCTTTTCAGTTTAACAAATACAACAAATTCTTGTTGTTGTTGCTGTTGTTGTTGTTATTTTTATTGTTATTTTGCCATTGTATGTTGCATTGTCAATTGTACAGTTACATTACACAGTCACATACATTTTATATTATTATTATTATATTGCTGCTGTTGCTGTTGCTGCTGTTGGTGCTGTTGTTGTTGGGCGTCTTTTCATTTTATTCGATTGGCAAACATTGAAAGCAAAAGCCTTGCGGCAAACAACAATTGAAATTGAAGACATTTTTTTTTTTGTTTAATTTTTTTCTTTTTTTTTGGACATTTCGCTGTTGACGCCTACGCCCACTTGATGTGCTGTTCGTGTGTGGCAGCTGTCTCTCTCTCTGTGTGTGTATGTTTGTGTAGCAGCTGACAGCTGTCGCAACAACTAAAAGAAACAAAAAAATAAAACCCCCAAAGACGCCACTCAAAAAAAAGCAAAAGCAAGCGGCAAAAACTTCAACGCCGTCTGCCAAAATCAAAGACAAATCAAATTCAAACTCACGTGACTTAACAATTGACGTGCAGTTTTTTGCGAGCGGCATGCAACAACAGCAAAAGAAATAAATAACAAAAAAAAAAAAAAAAAAACACATGAAATAAATTTTATTAATCGCCGCACAAGCTGAAATTACAAACGCCACCCACACGGCACGTCACTTGAATAATCCCCAAAAAATAAATAAAAAAAAACACAGAGAGAAAAACAAAACCAGCTACAAACGGGTTGCGACTCTAAATTCGCTTTGTGTTCATTCATTCAAAAGTTACAAAAAAAAAAAATAAAAATAAAAAAAAATATATATAAAAAAAAGATTCATTCGCATTCGCATTTCACTTGCGTGAGGCTAAAACTTCTGTTACTACAACTCTCTCTCTCTCTCTTTCTACATTGCTTACTCGCTCTATTGCCTGGCGTCAATTTATGCGCATCACGTTTTCTCATTTTCGAGAATGACTAAATATCGTTTACTGCGCTGCAACACCAAGAAACCATGCGCCTTGCCCCCAGACCCATGCTGCCACTAAAACGCTTGCAGTGCTGTTGCAGTTGGCCAAAAAATATTATTTAAGCATTTTGCCACGTGAAAAAGTTTTCTACATATATATATAGAAATATATATATATATATATATGTGTGTATGGGTGTGGCAGGTGCAACGGTAGTTTTCTAGCAGCATGCGAAGACCTCACCTGAAGCAAACATTTTTCATTTGGCGTTGAAGTTCGGCAACTGTCCCGTCTGCTTGCTGCTGTTGCTGTTACTGCTGCTGGTTGCTGCTAATGCCAGAAACGTGCCGACATAAAGCTTCCCCAAGACAGTGGCGTCGCTTATGTTGACAGCATAACTAGGGGGGGGGAATAAAATGCCAACAATTACGTTTTAAGTGATTTTTAGTTTTCAGAGCGAGACAGAGAAACAATTTTAGCTGAAATTCAATTTTCTATATTTAAGAATTTCCCATGATATTCATTTTGGTTTTTCTCACAATTTGTTTCTCCCACGCAAACTCTTTGTTTTCTCACCTCTTCATTAGCTTGTTTAGCAAATGCATATGAAATATTTATATAACTCTTCCTCTCTCTCTCTCTCTCTCTTTGTATGTATAATGCATCCCTCATGCACAGCGCCACTGTATATGCTACTGTCTCTCTCTGTCTCTCATTTAGCATCTATTTTGCTTACTTTGTCTGTGGAGTCAAATGAACAAATGCTGCACTTGGCGCTTGCAAATTAGTGTTAATTTATCATGATTATTGTTTCACAACGATTCGCAAATTGAGTTCGCTTAGTCAACTGATGAACAGTTGCAAAGCAAGAGAGAGAGAGATAGCGCATATAGAGTAGACCGCAAAAGGAAGCAAGGTTTCTTTTTTTTTTCATTTCATTTTTTTTTTTTAATACAAAACGACAAAGAGGAAGAATAGGAACAAGAACTGTAACTAATGCTGACTTACAGACTGATATCAAACTGTCAAGCTGTCAATTCACATTTCTACTCTCGAGACTAGAGACTAGAGGGTAAAGATATGTAACTAAAGGCTGGCTTTGGGGCGGGGGTGTCACTGGGAGTATGTTATACCTAGCTAAAGCTGCCAAAGCTGCTCAAAAATTCAATTTCCAACTGAAAAGATACATCGACAGCACAGCACAGCATCAGCATCATCCAAGCATCATCTGATGACGATGATGAAGAATGCCAAAAGGAGGGGGGGAAAGAGTATAATGCGGCTGACTGTTAAGCTAGCGTAGAGAGCATAGAATATATCTAGTGTGTGTATCTTGTTCATGTATCTGTGAGATACAAATTGGAAATAGGTAGAAAACAGTCATTGAAAAACGATTGCTGACATGGCTTTGGCATTTGATGCATGACACACGCTACCAACTCTCTCTCTCTCTCACTCTATGTCACTCCCCCACCTAGCACTACACCCTGCTAGTACTCCCAGTAAGAAACCTGCCTAGTATTAGCACGAGCTGCTGTTGCCATAGCTCTTAGGTTTTAGCTTAGAGACACAAATGTTATGAAAAATGTGAATGTGAAAGCCTTTAAGACTCGGGAGTAAAAGAAAAAAAAATTAAAAAAAAAAAATAAAGTCGACCATATTGACAGCACAATTAAGACTTTAATTGGCCAAACATTTATCCTCTTTCTCTTTTTTTTGCTCTACTAATTTCTCTCTTTCTGTTTTCTCTATGCAGGCTAAAAAAAAAAAGTGGAAGCTGGCGACCCAAAGTTCCATTCACAATGTGCAAAAGGCAATTGCTCTAAGTGGCAGTCAAAGGATTGTTAAGTCCAATATACTTTAGCATCAGATCAGCAAAAGACTCTGATTCTCTGCCACACAGAGAAATAACAAAAAAAAAAAAAAAACAAAATAAAAACAAAAATAAAATAAAACACATACACACAGCATGCCATCAATTGCCAATATCAGCTCAGTTAGCTCGAAAGCAGCAAGGACAATGGTCAGCCAGGATGTGCGTCTTAGTTACATTGTAAATCAAGTGGCATCCGCTTCTGAATCAACGTCATCGAGCACATCGTCCGATACAACATCGTCGTCATCGTCGTCCTCGTCGTCGTCTAGTACGACAGCATCCGCTTTGCCAACATTTAGCCCGCCACGAATTGAAAGCTTGGTGGCAAGCTCAGCGGAGCAGGATTTAAGCAGCTTTGGGGATGTGACATTCGACATCTTCGATGATGATGACGATTTGTTTGGCTCACCAATGGCTTTCGATGCCAGCGAGCAAGGCTTGTGGAATGGACGATTTGTACCGCCACCACCACGTCCACCATTTTTTGTCGATGAGCCCGTCCTGAGCGATGGCCTAACCACATGTGATTTATGCTCCTGGGCAATGCCCACCAAAAGCACATTCATGTTTGAGGGCACGATAGGTAAGTAGCAGACATTTCCCATTCCAAAGCTTCCGACTCTTCTATACCAAAAAAAAAAAAAAGCTTGAAAGTCAAATGTTTACTCTGTAACTCTCCTATTAACAAGCCTTTCTTTCTCTCCTTCTCTCTTTCTCTTCCTATCTCTTTCTTTGTAGAAAAAGCCACAGAACTGGGCTGGCCGCTGACGTTGATCATTGTCTCAGTGCTGTCGGCGCTGCTTGGAGCCATCGTTATGATTGCTGTGGTGCGTTGTCGGCGCAAAAAGAGCTCAAATAATCGCAACGGTAAGTACAGCTTAAAGCTTAGAGCATACAGTGGAACACAATATTGAATTTTAGTCATAGAATAAAAAAAATATAAAATACGATAAAAAAATTTCAAATAAAATAATTTTTGGAAAAATACTGGAAAATAATCATTACAAAAAAATACAACAAAATACTATAATAAATATTATAAAAAATACTAGATAAAATATAAAAAAATACTAAATAAATTATAAAAAAAATACTAGATCAATTTTAAAAAGATTCTGCAGAACAGTTACAGTTTTTTCATAAAGTTTTGCAGATTTACAAAAATACCATCAAAAAAATACTAAAAAAAAATACTAAAAAAATACTAAAAAAAATACTAAAAAAATATTAAAAAATCAATTTAAAAAAAGATTCATCAAAATAACATTTACTGTTTTTTAATATAGTTTTGCAGATCTACAAAAATTTCATCAAAAAAATACTAAAAAAAAAAATACTAAAAAAAATACTAAAAAAAAAATACCAAAAAAAAAAAATACTAAAAAAAAATATGGAAATAATCTTAAAATTTCATATACTAACCCACTGTGCGTCTTGCCTGCACATAAATATTTAATATCAACATCATGCACATGCACAACGCACAGTGTGTCAAATTATTTTTTTGCCTTCTCTTTTGCCATGAGTCTTAAGTTTTAAGTAGACTTGCAACAGTTACAGCTGCTAACAATTTGTGCATCTTAACTTTTATCAAACTCATTGCAGACACACATGTGCAATGGTGGTCGCGCAATAAACGCGCCCACGGCAATGGAACGGGCAGCACGAGTGGCGGCAGCGGTGCACCAATTGCCGGCAGCAGCGCCCACAACAACAACAATCATTTGAGACGTAGCAATATCTATACAGCGCACCCGGCGGATAGTATACGCGGATTGCAACCGTTGCCACTGCCATTGCCGTTGCCAATGCCGCCCACGCTGGCGGCCAACACATCCGTTGCGTCCATGTTGTCCGTGTCGCCAGCAGCAGCAGCAGTAGCTGTAGCAACAGCAGCAGCAACAAGCCAGCATCAACATCAACACCAACAGCAGCAGCAACAGTTACAACAGTTGCAACAGCAACATCCACAACATTATTTTCATCCATATCATCATCATCATCATCATCATCACGCACCACCGCCACCGTTGCCACATTACCCGCATGACTGCGACGAGGATGCTGCATACGAAGAACCCGAGTATCATCAGCCACAACAGTTGCAACAGCAACAGCAGTTGCAACCGTTGCATAGCAGCTCCAACTGTAATTCTCATACTCATTCCCATTCCAATTCTGTTTCCATGTCGTCGGTCACGTCATCGCCAGCGCCCACCACAACAGAAAGCCAGAGTCAAAGTCAAAGCCAAATCCATTGGCCACAGGCCAATGCTGGCACCATGGTGGTCGCTAGCTGAGAGCCAGCCGAGAGCTGTGCCGCCTGGTCGCTACCAAGTCGTAGTCATAGTCGGCGGCGTAGCTTGAGCAGTGGCTGGATTTGGCAGTGACATGTTGCACGGCAACAAGCAGCAAAAATAGCGGCAATAGCACAAGTCGCAGCACTAGTGGCAGCAACATGCAGCCACTAGACGACATCATCGTCATCAACGTCGCTGTCGTCTGGCTGCTTAAAATGCGGCGCACAAATTCTGGTGCAGATCATAAAAAGGATTACACGTAACATTTTGTGAAGTTTATTTTATATTTTTCTTGTTTTTTCTTTATTTTTTTGCCAGTCGTGAAAAGCAGTTCATAAGGATACAAGAATATTTATGTGTATGCGTGTATCTGTGTATGTGTGTGTGTATGTGTCTACAATTGGGAAAACCGAAACGAATTTAGTGTCACTTCCACTTCCGTTTTGCAAACTATCGAAAACCAAAAATCCACAGACAGCAGACTAGGGGCAAAAAAAAAGAGTGAAAGAAACAAGAAGTAGTTGATACTATAAGGCGACTAAAGGGGGGAAAAGGCAACAACATTCTGTTGGGTATTATATATACATATATAAATACAGATGTGTGTGTGTGTGTGTGGTAAGCAATGCTCTTTACATGCCCAGCACGTTTTATCCTTTATTGCCGTACGGCATTAGTACAGGGATTTTGTCAGATTAAACCAAATAAAAGGGCGTTGCTTGTGTTGCTGTTGCTTTTACTATTTTTGCTGCAAACTGCCACAAACTTTCGATGATGCCACAAGTTTAAATCGTTTGTCTGTCTCTCTCTCTCTGTCTAACTGTCTGTCCACATGTATGTACATGTATATAGCTAAAAGCTTAACAAAAGAGTATGTGAAACGACATTGATATCGAAAAACAAGAACAAAACAAAACAAAAAATCGCAACATTACAATATGATCAACTAATGTTTGACAAACTGACAGACAAGCTGTTGTATATATCGATATACATGTAGCTAACGATAGTATTTATTCAAAGCTCAATGCATTTTCACTAAGACTATCGATGGTATTTAAAATTTTTGCTTTGAAAGCAGCAGAAAATTAAAAATATAAACTTACATATACTAATATATATATAGCATGATATGCGATAACTATCAAGTGACTATCGATAATAAGAATACTATAAAATACTATCGATAGTACAAATGTTCTGAACTAATATTTATTACATTAATAACAAAAAATTTTAACGATAATATTAATTCTATCGAATTTATCGATATCAATATTGCTATCGAAAACTATCGATAAGTTGAATGTTATCGATTATTATTAACTAGTTTCTTAATGTTGTCGGCAACTATCGATAACATCAATAAATCGAAACTACTATCGATAATACGCTACTACTATCGATAACACTAATACAATAAGCGATTAACGATCGTTTCCATATTTTAACCTACTATCGATAGTTTTTGTAATATATATTGTATTGGCAGTTGTATTGATATCAACTACTATCGATAGTACTTAATAATATCGATACCTACATTCACACTTGAACATGCACATATAATTTACTGTGATGTTGCACTGCTCGTTGTGGCAGTGTATTGCTTAGTCGCACATGACTTTTTTTCCATAGTATTTGCTATTTTTTGGCACTAAATAGACATTTTCGGTTTAAGCTATTCTTTTATATATATAGTATATATGTTTGTTTGTGTTTGTGTCTGTGTTTGTGTCTGTGTATGTCTATCTGTCTGTATGTGTTAACTGCTATCTGGGTTCGGCTTGTTCTCGACTACAAATGGCACCAAAACTTTGTGGCTTTTCACTTCATTCCTCTTGTTTTGTAATTACAAAAGTAAATAGTTTCGATTGCCATAGCATAAACTGGAGCACAAAACGAAGAAGAAAAAAAAATAATAAAAACAACACTAAAATTGCACAAGAAAAAAAAAAGAAAGAAACTTAAAAAGAATATTTAAACTCAAATTAAACAAAAAAAAAAAAAATAAATAAATAAAAAAAACGAAAATGAAAATGAAAACTCTTAAATGTAAAGCTTTGCAAATATTGGCAAATGTTCTTTGGGCCTTTTTAAAAGGAAAGCTTTGCTTGCCGAAGGAAAGAAAAATCAGAAAATTAAGAAAAAAAATAAATGTTAAAATAAAAACTAAAAAATAATAAGAAAAAAAAAAAAAATTGTTTGCCAGTTAAATAGAAATTAAAAAAAAAAAAAGTTTACAAATCTCCTCTCTTTAAACATTCGAAACAAGTTTCTAGTAATATTAATATTAATATTAATAATAATAATAATAAAAATTAAATTCATGTCATGCATATCAAAATAAGCTTAAACTACTACAAAAAAAAAAAGAAAAACTAAAAACAAAAAACAAAAAACAAACCAAGTACTTAAACTAAACTTGCGCCATTGCATTGTAAATATTGTGTAAATATAAATAAATCGACGTACTTCAATTTGCAATTTGCTCCAATTCGCAATTAGAAAGTTTTGCCTCAACTTAAACATTACAACAAAAAAAATAAAGAAAATAAAATAAAATATTATATATATATTATATTATATATGAAAAAAAAAACAATTATAGGCTGGAGAAGCAGAAACTGGCTAACGGTACATTCCTCTACAAAAGTTCAAGTTTTTTTTTTTATTATTATATTTTTATTGAAATATTTTATGCGCACAACAAAACAAACAAACAAATAACAACAACAACAATTTACAACAACCAAAGACTAGTCATTTAAGTCATAATGTTGCTAATGTACAAAAAAAAAGAAAAAAACAAAACAAAAATACAAATACAAAAACTATTTAATTAGTAAATTAAAATTTAAATATAAACAAAAGAAAATGAAAGAAAAAAAAATATTTCCAATTGAAATGAACTAGTAACTTTTTACAGTTAATAGTAATGCGATAATGCAACAAATTTTTTATTATGCTTAATTTTTTTTATTATTAGTTATAGAGAATAAAAGAAATACACAACAAAAAAAAAAGTTAAAATTAAAATGAGAAAAATAAAAAAACACAACACAACTGCAATATTGTATTCTAAATATTTATTCATTAAATGCACAAAAGAAAAAAAAAAACAAAACAAAATAAAATAAAAAAAAAATTAAAAATAAAAATAAAATTTTTCCCCAGAACCTAGCAATAATATAATACAGCTTACGATAATGATAAACGATAACGATAAAGATTAACAATTATAATAATTATTATGATAATTAGTGACTATAATTCATAACTCAAACATGCAACAAAACAAAAAAAAAAAAAAAAAAAGAAAAACAAAAATGAAAATGAAATGAAATCAAGTTGAATAAATAAATAAATAGAAATTGCAAATTACAAAATGCGACTACACACTAAATGCAACTCAGAATGTTCCAATTCCAAAACTAATTATGTGGAAAATGTAAACAACAACAACAACAACTAATAATTACAATAATAACAATTACTACTGTTACTACTACTACTACTACTACTACAACTACAATAATAGTTTTCACAGCAAATTCGTTTATATTGTGCAGCAATAAATTAAGCACACAGCAAAAAAAAAAGAAAAAAACAAAACTGCAAAATAAATTATAATATACAAACAAGATTAAAACAAAATAAAAGAAAAAAAAGCAAACAAAAAAAATACACACACAATGAAAGAAAAGTAATAAAATAAAACAAATAAATAAATATACAAAAAAAAAAAATAAAAATAAAAATAAAATAAAATTTAAATGCATTGTTTTAATTTTATTTGAAAAGCATTTAGCAAATTGATCCAATGAATAATCCATTAAGGCATTGAGCGAATTAATTTTACTGCTTTTTTATACACTTGCAGAAGAAACATTAACTTTGGCGACGCATTTGTAAGTAGGCTTGGCAGTCCCTAAAAAAATATATATGATAAATTTTCTGTACGAAAGAAAGAGCATGAAATCTTCGGCACATTGAAAATCTTTTTTTTTTTTTGAATTAATATAATGTTTTTTTTATGGCTATTGTATTCGAGTTTTTGCAAAATTTGAATAGCTTGAAATTATATAGTTTAAACAGAACTGACAAAATGTCAAAGTAGTAAAAGCCTTATAAAAATTTTTCAACATTTTTTTTTTTAATGAAATTTATTAAGTTTTCAATTTCTTAGCACATCTTACTTCTGACAACTTGGTCATAAACATGCGGCCTTCTTGAACCCGGACCTGCCATAAACCTTATCGTACTTTACTGAAGAGCCAAAAAAATAAAAAAAAAAACTAAAGTCAGCTTCCAATTTCGCATAAAAATGAAAAACGATTTAATTTCATTTTCATAAAATCTGCAATCTGCTCGACTAAAAAAAAAAAATGCTCAAAAAAAAAGTGAAAGTTTTTTTTGTCGATCGCACATTGTTATAATATTTCTCCTTATGGCGCATAATCAATGACAATCCGGCACAGCAGTGATAGTAAGAGACGACAACAAGGAAGAGTAAGAGAGAAAAAGAAGTGAAGATTTAAAGGAAAAAAAAAAGAAAAGAAAATATATTTAGGTTGCGCGGTCAAAATGGAATATTTATGCCATTTATGACACGAAAGGCCCTCAAAACGTGTGCCATGGACGTGCCTCTGTATCTTGCTCACTCTTACTCGCTCTCTCACTCACTGATCATTCTTAGTCACTGCTCATTCTCTCTCTTTCTTCCTCTTAAAAAATTTTTGCATATTTGCAGCACGAAGCGAACGAAATGAAATGCACAACCAAAAATCAGTTGGCAAGATAAAGTTAAAGCCGAAAATAAAGCGCAGTCAGATGAGACACTCTACAGCTTCGCTCTGCAGCTCTCCTCTTTAGCTCAATGACGCTACCCTCGCTGGCAGCAGCAAACACGACGTCGTAAAGCCAATCGAAAGCGAAAGATCTCTTGGACGATATGAGCATATGGACATATGGACATTTGGATCGTTGACTTGCAGCTCTCTTGGTTGTTATTGCTATGTCGTTGTGATTGCTGCTGCTGCTGTTGTTGTTGTTGTTGTTTTTGTTGTCGTCGCTCTGTCTGTGGGTGGCTAAGCGGGCGAAGTTCCATTTGCATATTGGAACGATTGAACCAGGTCCAAGCCTTGGACCAGACAATTGTGTGTACGACAGCGCCCCAAACATACAACAACAACAATACAACAACAAACAGGAGATCGAAGGATCGTCAGACAGTGCTGAAAAGTGAGATCTGTGTCCGTTTTGGACTTTTCACTGTGTGTGTGTGGAGTTGAAGCGAAAATGTCATGCGGTTTTATGACTTCATTAGCAACAAACTGTTCAGGAATTTAATGGACACAACATGGTCTCGATTTCTGTTGTTCTTCTACTACTACTGTTTCAGTCTTTCTTCCTCTTCTTCTTCTGCTTCTTCTATGTCTTTGTTTGACAAACAAATTTGAGTTTGTATTTTCGTGCATTTTCCATGTGCTTGATGAGCTGCTGCTACTGCTGCTGTTATTTGCAGCAAAACGAAATTTTGCGCCCAAAAAAAAAAGTAATCAGAAGTTTTTTTTTAGTCAACCAATTGGAAAACTTTGGGGAGGAGGGAAAACTGCAACTGACTTGTCACGAGCTACAGGAATGATGCATATGAGGTCGCCTTATAATGAAGTCGTGCATAGAGCAAAACATATACTACGCTCCGATGATTAACTAAGCAGTTCGCTCAACTGAATAGTTGACACCTTTTATTTTTTTCTTCCTCTCTATGGCTTTTGGTTTCTGGGGCAAGTAACAAAAAAAAAAAAAAAAAAAAAAATATAAGAAAAAAAAAACTGCAGTTAATCATAGAAATTAGGTTGCAGTTTTCAAACTTTATTATAGAAATTTTATTTTTGATTTATATGTAAAAAAAAATATTTGTATATTTCCATTAATTAATAGCTGTAATTAAATTATATATTTTGAGGTTAATATGATTTCGATACTTCAACTTTAATTACTTGAAAAAAAGTTGCAGCTAATGTTACAGCTACAAATTTTGATTTATTACTGGCAAAAAAAAAGCAATTGAACTGTGCCACCTCTTGGAAAAGCGTCGACTTTAAGTTCGAGTTCGAGTTTCGAGTTCGAGTTGAGTTGAGTTTGAATCGTATCGAAGAATCAAGTCAAGTTGAGCTGTAACAATATGTATATTTTGAGAGACAACAAGGCAACAATAGATTGACGTTTACACAGGCTTTCAATAACTTTCCATTGGTACGGGGCGGCAAGCCCACACTGCAAAAGATACACTGTCAGATAAGAAGCAGCGACTGAGTGAGTGATAGAGAGAGAGAGAGAGAGAGAGAGAGTGAGTGAGTGAGCAAGATATTGAGCGCTGACTTCTTTGACTTTGACTTGACTGACGATAATGTCGTCGTTGTTGATGCCGACAGGCGGCGAATCATCGGGACAGTTCTCCAATTCACCCGCTTAAGCTGCTATCCTCGCTTAGCTCTCTCTCTATCTCTTTCACTCTGTCTCATGGCACACGATCGAATGCCAATCGCAACAAGAGTCAACAGGCAATGGGCAACAGGCAACAGGCAAATGCATCATCATTATTATCATCATTGTCAGCTGCTGTTGCATGCAACTACTGCGCATGAATGAATCACTAGAGGGGAGAGGCCAAATATGTTGCAACATGCTGCCTGCCACATGAAAACTGCGGCTATGGCTATGGCACGGGCATGCCGTCTAACGAGATCGCTGCTTAGATGCTTAGCAGCAAAAGGAGCTGCAGCAGCTAAAGCAGCAGCAGCAGCATGAGAAGTTGCATCTCATGCAAACGTCTAAGCGAAAGTCGCGACAAAAAACTCTCATTGAAGGCTGCTGCTGCTGCTTATGCTGAAGTCTCTGAGTAGCTGGCCGTGTAGAGAGCTCCATAATGATGAATTAGGCTGCTGTCATGTCATGACAAAGGCGCTGCATCTGCATGCGATTGCAGCAGACAGCAGACAGTTAACAGTTGACAGTGGGGCAAGTTGAGGACAAGATAGAAATATAAAAACAAATCAAAGTAACTTGCTCTGTCATGTTGCATTATATTAATTATTAAAAAAAAAAAAAAATTCACATGCAAAATAATATAGTTTGTACCACTGTGCAGCTAAGTAAATAAACACTAACAAAAATTTACAATTGCCATTGCGAATATTCCAAACGTAAGTAGGAAGTGAAGTCTTAAATGAGCCACAGAATGCAGCAGCAAAAAAAAAAACATGAGATGCCTGTCTGACAAATCGTTTGCTGTTCGACTTAGGCATCGTTTACTGTCTACAGTCTGCCGTCTAGCTGGGATTGGCTGCTGCTGCTGCTGTTGCTGCTGTTCCTCCTGCTGCTGCTGTTGCTGCTGTTAAGTGAAATTTTGTGTACAATATGCGAAGAGAGTTTTTTTTTTTTTTTTTTTTGCTTCTCTACAAGTTTTTTTTTTTTTTACGTCATGATCCTCAAGAGTTGCACGTTCGTTGCGCATGCAAATTACAGTGGCTGCCACATTGGGGGCCACTCTGTACAGTCTGTGGTCTGTGATCTGATGTCGTTTGCCTGATCTGTTGGCGTTTGTTAATTAATTGAGGCGAGTTGTCGTTAGCAATTAGTTGAAGCATAAGCAGCAGCATAAGCAGCAGCAGCATAAGCAGCAGCAGCAGCAATAAATGTGACATGTTGTGTGTCATGTGTCATGCAGCATGTTGCAACAAATGAAGTTATTATCCATAGACATAGCCATGCTTAGGCTACTTGGCCTCATCGCTGCTCAGGTTAATTGCCAACAATAAGATTCAATCAAGCTAATGACGAACAGCACAAAACTTGCTGCAACAATGCTGCAAGCTACAGTCTGCCAATGCTATTAGCTGCAAGCGCCCCACGTTTCATACAAATGCAATTTATGACTGCAGCAGCAACAGCAGCCAGTGGCAATATTGCTATGGACTGTGGGGCAACTTCAGCAACCATCGACCTTACGGGGTCGCATGCATAAAACGGCCAACTGCTTGCCAAAAACAAAAAAAAACTTTCTTTTGTGGCCAGCAACGAAAATATATATTGATAAATAAGAACGAACGTTCGAGTTTACTAGGTCGAAATTGTAATGCTCTAACTGGAAAGAGAGAAAAAAAAAAACAAAAACGGGAACTTGAAGAAACTGCAAGAAAATCTTTAAACACTTTAAACAGAAACTTGTAATGCTCAAAATCTTCTTATACCCCTCAGTCTCTCTGCATAGAGTAAAAGATAATTTGGTAAACGTAAATAATTTAGTTGCCTTACTTTTCGAGGGGGGGCTACCAAAAATGAACCGTCTGCCAATTGCTTCCGGGGGCAAAAACGTCAGCAATTGCTATTAACAAGACAAAGGAGAAGTAGAAAATGAAGAGCAGACCAAGTAGTACAAATTGTCTTATTTTATAAGTAAAAGATTAAGAAAAGTGAACGAGCCAATATTTTCTATAATATTTTAATCAATTACAAATCGAAAAAGTTGCCTAAATTAATCCAAATATTCCAGAAGCACAGTCAATATGCTATAACATTGTTTAAGTATCTGTAGAAAATAGAAAAAAAAAAAACAAATTGAATATAATAAATATTTAATAAATGATATTGAAAACTTACTGACATACTGCTCAAAAGATTCAACGGTGGAAATGGTGTAGGTGCCATATAGAGCGGATTTTGTGCACGTTGTATCATAAATTTAATATCACGCTGTAATTCTGGTATATGCGGTGACCATTCATAAACATCATAGGCAGCATCAGCAACTTGCTGTGATTGCTGTGTGACCATATCACCAAAACAACACCAATAGAAGAGATGACAAAATGATAAAAATGAAAATAATATAAAACGGGCAGCTAAAACTGGATTATGACGTGCAACAAGTGCGCCGAATGCGGATAATGAGAGCATAAGAAACGTGCTAATAAATTGCATAAGCAATGGTCCATAGAAAACTTCATTAGTGCGATCCACAAGACTAGAAAGAGATAGCGTTAAAGTTAAAAGAAATTTCTTTACTCTTATAGATCTTCAAGATCACCTTATACCTTATAATTTTCTGATGAAATCTCACTAATCGTCCAAACTCGGAACGAAATTTCTTTTGATTATCGTGACAAGTATACTTCAGGCCTTGCAATTCAATGCAAAGAATCTTTAAATTAACTGCAAGCTGAGAAAAACAATGTGCAGAAAATACATCCTTATAGACAATACATGCCATATTGTAGGGTATTATATAAAGTTGCCACAAAAAGACAATAATGTAAGCAATAGGATGTAAATTTGGATCATGCCAATGAAAAGGATATACAACATGAAATGGTAACGGAAGATTTGTCCATACAGGCTGCGATATGACCAATATAACAAAGAATCCAATACCAAAATGCCAAATCAATGATAATGTGGATTCCAATATGAAGATCGAACGTTGCTCCGAACGTATGGCATCCGCCATTGAATCACATTTTATTTCACAATGTAATTCATCCAGACCATCAATAATTTCATCTATACGATCGGCATGCAAAAATATAAAATGCCATTTGAAAAGAATGTAGAATGTCTAAAAAAAAAAATATTAAAGTTAGGTTATGTTATAAGTGAAAGTAGAAAACTGCAACTAACACCAATAATCCAGAGTAAATCCTGTCCCAAATCGGTAATATTATCCAGTGATTCAGGCAATGCAAATATAAGTGTACAGAAAAATGTATTAATTTGAAATGATACAAATATATGCCATATCCGACGAACTCTCGAACGACGTTGTTCCGTATTCGGATAGTCCCATAATACACTATAGTTACATATCGGTTAATATTTGTATCAATTTCAACTACAAAATAAAAATATTACATAAGTTGTAAGCGACTATAATAGCTTGATGTATGTTTTGGATGTGCTTGCTCATAGAGAACCGACCAGAGTACCACAAATTGTTCATATAGACCACGCCAGCCAATATTCTCGGTATCCAATGACTTATGCGCCTCCATTGAAAAGCTTTACTGGCAGACTAACAAATGCGCATCAGTTTATGAGTTAGTTTTATAGGCAACGATAACAGGGCTGCCAAACTATGCCGGGAAATGTAATTCCAAGGGAGTTTTTGGTGGTTTTTTAGGCTTTTAACTTAATCAAAGTATTGTTGCAACATTTTTATTTTGTATTTTAATTTTCTGTAAATATTTTCAATTTTCTTTTAGTGGCGATCCTTAATTTCCAACTATTACTATTATAATTCATAGTAGAAAAACTCTAATTCCAGAATTGAGTATCCCTGTTTGAGGCGATTTTCTCAGGCAATTGTTATGCCACGCCCACATAATGTAAATTACAATAGAATTCTACAGCTGCCGCCGCATATGATTGTTATGTGTCGTTTTTCGCTATAAACAATGCATATAGGAAAATTATAGTGCAAGCCACTAATTAGATTTCCGTCGATACGCAGTTTGTTTTTGTTGTTGCTGTTGTTGAGCTAAGAAGAAGCAACGATAACTTGAATTTCTGCATTGGAAATAGATTTCATAGTCTGTCTTAGTCTGCTCTCTCTGTGGCAAGGCATTTTTGTGGTTGCAACGTTTTTATTTTGCCTTAGCTGCCAGAGTATGGCAACAAAGTTTGCACTTTTTATTGTGCGTTTTTCTGCTTACTTTTCTCCCCGGTAACTCCTTTTAAGGCTGTCAGCAGCACAAGCGGCCGCAGTTGCATTCAGGAAAAAAAAAAATAATAAAAAAAAATTTTACAGTTTTTTTTTTTTTGTTTTTTTGTACCAAGCGGCAAAATCTTTAACGGCTTGCAAAAAAAAAAAATATTGCCCCAAAACCAAATTTGGTAACTTGCGCGATATCGATAGAGCAGGAGAGAAAGAGAGGGAGAGAGAGAGTAAGAGAGACAGCTAGAGTAGAGCAAGAACATTGAGAACGTTGCACATCGCATATCGTGACTTTTGACTTTTGCTATCTTTTCGACCTAAACTCAATTCACAACGCTTCGCACAGTCACCCGCACACACACACACACACACACACACACACACATATATAGATAGAGAGAGAAACGTATGTGCAGCTTATTAATCTGGATAGCATTTAGTTGGGGGAAAACTTGTCTCGCTGCATATTTGGCAAATGGCCAATGAAGCTGACATGTCGCTGCTTGTCGCTGCGCTTCAAGCTTCATTAGGCTGCAAAGTAAAAAACATACGAAATGAAACGTACAGCACTACCATACATACGTAAGACGTACAGACTTCAAAATATACTCTCTGACAATTTCCATCAAATTCTGTTTGTTGTTGTTTGTGTTTTGTTGCAATGCTATTGCTCTTGCTCGCAAAATATAAGTGCGAAAGAGAAAGATAGCGAGAGTTGTTTAACTATTTTATATAGTTTGATGCTATAGTTCTCTCTTTATGTTATCAAGAGTTTTTGTCTCCCAAAGGGTATTACGCTTGCGACACTCTTTCGTCACATGCAACATCTTTGTTCCTTGTCTCTGTAGTTGCTGTTTTTGTTTTTGTTTTTTTTTTTCGGCTAGACCAAACGTTGATCGAGATTTAAGCTTTCGCTTTGAGTGCTTTTTGAGAAGCTGTACGTTGGTAGCAGAGCCGTGTGGCACAGGTAGCACAGGTAGCAAGCACTACAATTTGCGCGCTTGTCAAGTGTACGACAACATTACGCGCAATTGTTCAATGTCAATGCATTTGATGGGCATGAAATGCCACTCTAGGCACAATTGATGTATTCTTCGTGTTGTTGTTGTAAATGCTGTTGTTGCCGCCATTCATTGTTTTGTGAGGCGGCACATCTTGAGGCACATCGTCAGGCAAAGCAACAACAATTCCCATGTGCTGACATGTTGTGTGATAACGAAGCTGCTGCTGTTGCTGTTTGCTGTTGCTTTTACTGCCTGCGCCATTGTCGCCAACAAAGTTGCAATTGTTTTGTTTGTTGACTGAGGCATACACACACAGACACGCATATGCTTGCAACATGCAGGCAGCCTATGAACTCAATTAAGCACAGATCAAAAGTCTTTCAAACTAATGTAATATGATGCATCATCCACATCATCATTATCATCATTATCATCATCAGCAACAACAGCAACAACTACTTGTTTACGTTTATTATATATACTCACACACTCATAACTATAAAAAATGATTCGAAAACTATTCAAAAAAGTATTCATGATGATAGGCCAGCCAAAAGCTGCAAGCTTCAAGCCCAGTTGCAAAAAAAAACAAAAAAATGAAACAGGCCTAAAATAGAGTTTGACTGCTGCTGCTGTTGCTGTTGCTGCTGCTGCTGTTTCTTCAGCTTCATATACTTCATCTTCTTCTTTAGCTTTTCTATTTTATTACAACTGATAATAGATCTGCAAAGAGATAAAGATGCCAACTACCTGCCTCTCCCTGGGGGCAAGCATAGCATAGCATAGCATAGCACAGCATATATCCATGGCCAACTAGTGGCAGTGGCAACATACTCGCAACAAACAAAAGCAACAACAATGTTTTGAAAACTGCTCATTTCAAGTGATTTTTCGGTTAATAAATGCATCAAAATGTTGAATCTAAAAACGAAAAAAACTAAAAAAAAAAAAAAACATTTTTATGTCGTATAATTAATCACAATTATATATTTCTATGGTCGCAGTAAATGGTCAGACACAATGGTCAACAAAGCGAAACGACTTTCGGCATTCGGTATACGGCTCTGTGTTTGGACATTTGCCTCAGCTTCGGGATGCGTTTTGGCTGTTTTGTGGCTACCAAGGCGCCACAGGGGGGAAAAAGAAAATAATACACATAGAGGGCAAAACGTTGTGCAAAGGGGAAGGGAGCAAAGATTTAGCCAAGCGGCGCACTAAAATTTTATGACTCTATTATGAGAGTTGGCGTCCACAACGGCCACAGCGGCCGCCACATGGCCTGTTGGCCATTCAGCGTGTTTCCAGCTAAGCTTCGAGCAAGAGCACCTTCAACTTCAGCAGCATCTCTGCGACTACATTGTGCACACACACGCCTCGTCGAGGCTATTGCTATTGTTCTAGCAGTGGAGGAGACGCGAATGGCGTTTGAGAAAGCAAATATTGAGGGGTGAAGGAATTAGAGAAAGAGTTGAATACTGAGCCTGATGTTGCACTTGCCTCTTTGGTTGCATTGCTCTACACTGCATATGCGCAAGTGGATGCCAAAAGATTTTACTACAAAGATTATGCAACAACGAAACACACACACACACATACATTATCATTGCCTATGGGTTGCTGTAATTTATAACTGAGCTAAAATAGCAGAGAAAACAAAACAAAACAAAAATAAAGCTTTGCCGCAACCAAAAATATAATGCACACAAATTTGCGTTGAACTCCAGAGTTGACTATGCAATGTTTCTCTCTCTCTCTCTCTCTCTCTCCATCTATTTCTGTCTCCCTTCTCTGCCCATTCATATGTATATGTTGTCCACTTGCATGTGTCTCTTGCTGCCACGCCCCCTCTGCGCTGGCATAACAATAAACTGCATTCCTTGGATATTAATCACAGCAGCGCCACGCTTATGAATAACTCAGCTCAGCTCAACTCTGCTTTTGGCCCCTCGCCTTCAACTACAGTTGGTGCCATGCTCGCAATTTCAATTTCTTCTCCTCACCTTCTCGCTTGAAATTGACTCTAGGCTACTTTCCACTCACACACACACCACCAACAAATGCTTTATATTGTCCCTTGTCTTGCAATGGCAAACAAATTTAAGAGCTTTAATTTCAATTGTAAAGAAAATTGCTAGAAAAAATAAAGAAAAATTTTGTAGAATTTAAAAAAAAATAAATTAAATAAAATAAAATAAAATAATAAAATTAATATAATAAAATATATATAATAATATTCATATACATATAATAAAAATTTATTTATAAATAAATATATAAATAAATATATATAAAATATTCTCTGACATTTGTCACAGTCCAATAACAAATGCAATAAAATATTCAAAATATTTTTTGCTAATTTTTTTTTCTTGAAAAACATTTGAAAAAATTTTTTTTTTTTTTGCGCAGATAAAATCTTACAACATTTACAGGGTATCAGCTTAGCTGTTAAAATAGTCAAACATATTGTGTAGTCTGTATGACTGCAATCTGGAATATTTATTAACAATATTGGCAACGTGTTGTTGTTGTTGTTGTTCTGGCTGCTTTTGTTGTTATTGATTTTTATGTGTGTGTGTGTGTGTGTATAGAGCTGTGAGACTATGCTTGAACGCTAAGCAAATGCAGCTCGCGTTCGATCGATTGATAATGGCAACAACAAAGCCAACAAACACTAGCCACAGGCAACAATAATAACAACAACAACAACAGTAACAGCAACAGCAACAGCAACACACATAACACCAGCAAGACATTCAAAATTAAAGGCAGTTCCAGTTCCTGAACCTCTCACAGTTCCTTGGCAGTTGCCAGACACCAAAAATAAAATAAAAAAAAAACACAATTAATATTTATGACCTTGCCTGAGCTGATATATTTACCTGGGCGCACACAAGTAAATGCCGCGATATATCATAGTCATAGTCATAGTCGTAGTCTGAGGCATAAACTGCGTCACAGTCATGGGCATAGGCATAGGCATAGTCAGCAGTTCTTGCTATGGCTAGATATTGCCACAAGGATAATAGAACTGTTAACATGAGAATAAAATTCAAATCAAATGCATGCTATCTCTATCTAAATATCTAACTAGCTTGCTCTCTCTCTCTCTCGCTCGCTTGCTGTCATAGTAGTTGAAGTTAATAATATTAACATAGGAATTTCTATGAAAAAATGCTTTTGATATATTCAAATTTTTAGGTTAATTAACTGCCAAAAACAAAGAACGTTCAACATTTAACATTCAACGTTGAACGTTGAATGTAGCTCATGTGCTGCACATGCCTCAAGTAGAGCAGCTAAATATTAGCTGGCAAGTGGCAGGCAGGTTTGTTAGCTGGGTGCTGGCTAATTAAGTCAACTCTCGTGGCAACAACAACAAACAAAGTACAGACAGCAGACAACAACAACAACAAGAACAAGTGCATGCATATTTCAGCATGAAAATATTCATAATTAAAGTGCGTGAGCGAGAGGCAACGTTTATACGCGGCAAGTGCGTGTGTGTTAGTGTGTGTATTATTGTAATGGCATAATTAATTTATTAATTAGTTTTCATTTTTTTTTTTCTTTTTTGTTTTGCCCTTTCTTGCCACCGCATGCTCACTGAAGCATGCAGCCAAACGGCCACACACACACAGCTGGAGAGCGAAATAATTGAAGCTGCCCACGCACAGAACGCACAGACCCTAAAACTCCCAGACATTGAAGCAGACAGAGTCGCAGACGTAGACCGAAAGAGTCAGAAACGTTCACGTAGCTGTAACGCTTAGTCAAGTTCAGGTTCAAGGTGGAAAGCAGCGTATAAACAGTAGCAACAAAACAATTAAATGCTTTTTTTTACATTTGCTTTTTTTATTTTTAGCCTCGAACTTAGTAGTAACAAAAGCAGCTAAACATCAGCAGCAACAACATCAGCAGCAACAGCAACAGCAGCAGCGTTCTGGCTCATTCAACTTGCAACGCGACTTGGCCATTCACAATGGCAATTATCAAGCCGAAAAGCCAAAAACAGATTTTTGTATGCAAGTTGCAAGTTTCGCAATTTGCGGCGGCTTTTCATTGTCGGCTATGCAAGCAATGCGACGACCTCCTTGGTTGGCCAGCATATGCCTCTTGTTGCATTGTTGTTGCTGCCACTGCTGCTGTTTGTCGAGACAATTGCAAAATTGTCGCCAGCTTGCAACTTGCAACTTGCAGCTGATGCTACTGTTGCTGCTGCTTTTGCTGTTGTTGAACCTCAACCTGAACTGAACTCCAATCGAATCTCATAGGCGCATACCTGTCGCGCATATCCCAAATCGTTTTGCAATTGACTGACGATTGTTGTTGTTGTTGTTGTTGTTACTGTCGCTGCTGCTGTTGCTGTTGTCGTTCTTGTTGATTTTTATTTTCGGCTCACAAAAGGCCATTCGACTCGTAAATGTTACTCACAGTCGGCATGCTCAGGGCCAGGCTTCATTGTCATCTGCGTTTTGGCTTAATGACCAAACGCTTTGAACTCAACCAAATTACGTAGCTCTTATTATTTTTTTTTTTATAGCCCAAAGTGTAGACAAAAGTATTAAAAACTAGCTGAACTTGCATAAAATTATCAAAGATTTTGCCTGTAAAAAAAAATGAATTTTAAGTTGCTCAAGATTTTTTTTTTGGTTTGATTTTAAATATGAATTAAAAATTGTAATAAAATTATTCATTAATAATTTGAAAATATTCTGAATTTTAAATATATTTTTTATAACATTTTTTTTTTTATTTTATGATTAATTTTTATTTTCTTATTCTTCATTAATATTTTGAATATATCCAGCATTTGAACGATTTATTTTATAAGATATTAAATATTATTTGATTAATTTTTATTAATTTTATCTTATATTATAATAAAATTATTATTTAATATTTTATTTATTCAAATTTTTAATTCATATTAATTTAATTATTAATTTTATTATTATTAATATTTATTTATTTATTTATTTATTTTACTTTTCTTTTATTTTTATTTTATTTTTTATTATTTAATATTAAATATTATTTGATTAATTTTTATTAATTTTGTCTTATATTATAATAAAATTATTATTTAATATTTTATTTATTCAAATTTTTAATTCATATTAATTTAATTATTAATTTTATAATTCATTATATTTAATATTTTATTTATTCAAATTTTTAATTCATATTAATTTAATTATTAATTTTATAATTCATTATATTTAATATTTTATTTATTTATTTTACTTTTCTTTTATTTTTATTTTATTTTTATTTTATTTTTTATTATTTTATATTATTTAATTAATTTTTATTAATTTTATCTTAAATTATAATAAAATTATTATTTAATATTTTATTAATTCACATTTTTTAATTCATATTAATTTAATTATTAATTTTATAATTCATTATATTTAATATTTTATTTATTTATTTTACTTTTTATTTTTATTTTTATTTATTTTATTTTTTTAATTTTTTTAATTTCTTTTATTATTTTCATTTTTATTTGATTTCAGTTTTTTCTTTTTATCAAAAATTGTTGAGCTACTATTTGCATCTTCCGTTTTTTATTATGCATGTTCTCTCACATTATTAGCTATCTTAGAATTTTTGATCAAATGTTTCGCATATAATGCCCTCTAAGCAGCGCCTGTGGCATACACACACACAGCTAAACACTCAATGCGATAATCTTTTGCAGGTGCCCCACAGAGACAGATAGAGAGAGGAAGAGAGACAGAGTCAGAGTGAGTGAGAGATGGCAAAGTCATTCTTGCCTGATCATGGAATCTTAAGAATTGAGACAATTATTTGCACATCGTGTATGCGGAGACAAGTTGAAAAAGAAGAACTTGGCAAAGCAGTTGCTGTTGTATAGAGTCACCGAGGCCTTTCGCATGCGTGAGATGCTGCATCAAAAAAAATTTGCGAAATTCATTAAATAAAAGTCGTGAAGTGAAGCGCACTGTGAACGCAGACTGTCTACAAGCAGAGGAAGTAGTTGATACCACAAGGAGCTGAAGTAGAAGAATTGTCTGCGCAAAATATTTGACAAAACGCCACTTGCGAGACGCCGCCGCAGCCATCGTCTGTTGCTGTCGTCCGCGTCGTCGTCGTCGTCGTCAACCATTTTTGGTTGCCCCACGCGGACTGCAAACAAAATGCGGTAGGTAGTTTTTACTTGCCACTCCCCACATCCACCTCCTTTTATACTCTTTCCTCTGTATTTCTGACATGTGGCAAGTTCATGAACGCATGCTGCCAAAAGTCTACAAGCTACCATGCCACACCGCAGGAGGTTAGTAGTAGTAATATTATTTTGCCTCAGTTCATAAACTAAGTCGATCGATTCTTAGTTCTTAGTTCTTTATGCGATTTTTACTTTTCTTCGTCTTGTTCTCTCTATTTCTCTTTCTGCTTTTGGGCCACGCCCTTTTCATGTTTAGTTTCTAGGCGAATTGTTAATTGAAAATTTCGTAGTTTTTCACAAAACACTCAGACACACACACACACACACACACATAGCACACTCGTAGCTACATACATATGTTAGTTTTGGCCTTGAGACGGAAGTTGTTGTTGTTGCTGCCTCGGCGTATTAGACACGTTGCATGTTTATGCAAAATAGCCTGAACGAAACGTAGCGCAACGTCTGTGCCCCTAAGGGTCATGTGGCAGGCGCTAAACGCAGCGCCCAACTAACGCCTCACAATTAACCTAAAGCCTTCTGCACAAAAGAAATATATACAAAATTTCAGGTGTTGTGCAACACTTTATGCCAACGGCAGTTGGTAAAAGTTTAGCAAGTGGCAAAGTGGCAAACGGCAATTGGAACAGCTGCAGCCTGTAGCCTGCAGCCTGCAGCTCTCGTGCCACAAATCAGTCGGGGTCAAATTTTATATATACGAAGTTAGTATAATATTACAAAATGGCCAAAATATATATTTATATGATAAAAAAGGCAGGGAGAAAAATATTGTCAGAGGGAGAACGAGTTGCAGTTGGCAGTTGCAAATGCCTCATTTATTTGCAGTGCATTTCCTGGCAACGTGGCAATGTGGCAACTTGTTAGTTAGTGACATGTATGCAACGCCAAATTCATGCGCATGTTTCTGCCTCATTTTTGGCAACAACAGCAATAACAACAGCAGCAACAGCCACAAGAGCAAGAGCCACGCATCGGAATTGGCATCAAATGTGCAAGGGCAAAACTTTTGCACTGCATTTATGCGAAAGGCATAGAATATGTGTGTGAGAGAGATAGATAGAGAGAGAGAGAGACCGTAACGGAGACAGAAACAGATCCGGGCCCAAACACAGTGCCCCATGTCCAACGCATAGATATGCGCGCACTTACAGATACATAAACAACACGTTAGCATTTAGATAAACTTGAATGAACAACTTGAAGATACTCTGCAAAGTTAATAGAGATTTCAGTAAGTGTAGAAAAAATTCTTCTATAATTATAAAAGAAGTACAAAAAAAACTTGCTGTACTCTTTGACAATCTCATACACTGTGCAGTACTTATAAAAATTTGAAAAAATATTTCAAAATATATAGTAAAAATATATATTTAATTCTCAGCACAGTGAATCATGCTTTGTTTTATCCTGCATCCTTTATAGGGTATTTTGCATATATATATATTTTTCACATTTATAGCAGGCCATGCATAGTATATCTTCATATACTATAAACGCATTCAATGTATTTGCTGTTTTTCCTGTTTGTTTATTTGCCTGCTTTGTCGTCTGTTTGTTTGTTTGTTTGTTCGTTTGTTCGTTTGTTTGTATGTTTGCGTTTAGCTCTCGCACATCGTTTTCAAAAATCGAAATTGAAATATGAGCCCCCGGTTGAAATTTATATGAGAATCAGCAGTATGACAGAGTAAGAGTGGGGACGGGCTAGAGGACAAAGAGCAGGTCGCATAGGTATGCGCTTGTATTTGTTGTTGTGCTTTTGTTGCTTGTCTCGTTGTTTATGCGAAACATTTTTTTGCCATTTTCTTTTTTTTATACATTTTTATTTTTATTTTTTCTTTTTTTTTTTGCTTCTCTTATCCTAAAACATCGGCAGATGTATGTAGATGTTGAGCCTGTCGCCTCTTGAAACCTGGATATTTAGTTATACTGAGAGGCAAAGAGAAGATAGCAAAAAGAGGGAATTGAACTTTGAACCATATGCATTGCAATATTTAACATTAAATCATTTTCTATATTTCCAATAAGTTTCATATTTAATATTTGTTGACCAAACATACTAAATGCAGGAATTTGAAAATTAGATAAATATTTTACCTATGAATTTGTACTAGTTGTACTTTCTTCTACATGTTGTCGTAATCTTAGGGTTTCCGTTGTACATTTTTGGGTAGTAGTATCGTTTTCTGTAGAAGACGAGCTATCGGTACTACTATTGGCTTCAGTTGAAGAAGAACTCTCTGTAGTACTATCATTTTCTGTAGATGAAGAGTTATCGGTAGTGCTATCGTTTTCTGTTGAAGAAGAGCTCTCCGTTGTGCTATCGATTTCAGTAGATGAAGAGCTCTCCGTTGTGCTATCGATTTCTGTAGATGAAGAGTTATCGGTTGTGCTATCGTTTTCTGTTGAAGAAGAGCTCTCCGTTGTGCTATCAATTTCTGTAGATGAAGAATTATCGGTAGTGCTATCGATTTCAGTAGATGAAGGCTCTCCGTTGTGCTATCGATTTCTGTAGATGAAGAGTTATCGGTTGTGCTATCGTTTTCTGTTGAAGAAGAGCTCTCCGTTGTGCTATCGTTTTCTGTTGAAGAAGAGTTATCGGTTGTGCTATCGTTTTCTGTTGAAGAAGAGCTCTCCGTTGTGCTATCGAATTCTGTAGATGAAGAGTTATCGGTTGTGCTATCGTTTTCTGTTGAAGAAGAGCTCTCCGTTGTGCTATCGATTTCAGTAGATGAAGAGTTATCGGTGGTGCTATCGATTTCAGTAGATGAAGAGCTTTCCGTTGTGCTATTGTTTTCTGTTGAAGAAGAGTTATCGGTTGTGCTATCGATTTCAGTAGATGAAGAGCTCTCCGTTGTGCTATCGTTTTCTGTTGAAGAAGAGTTATCGGTTGTGCTATCGTTTTCTGTTGATGAAGAGCTCTCCGTTGTGCTATCGTTTTCTGTTGAAGAAGAGCTCTCCGTTGTGCTATCGATTTCTGTAGACGAAGAGTTATCGGTTGTGCTATCGTTTTCTGTTGAAGATGAGCTCTCCGTTGTGCTATAGAATTCTGTAGATGAAGAGATTTCCGTCGTGCTATCGATTTCTGTAGATGAAGAGTTATCGGTAGTGCTATCGATTTCAGTTGTAGAAGAGCTCTCCGTTGTGCTATCGATTTCCGTAGATGAAGAGATTTCCGTCGTGCTATCGTTTTCTGTTGAAGAAGAGCTTTCCGTTGTGCTATCGTTTTCTGTTGAAGAAGAGTTATCGGTTGTGCTATCGATTTCAGTAGATGAAGAGCTCTCCGTTTTCAGTAGATGAAGAGCTCTCCGTTGTGCTATCGATTTCTGTAGATGAAGAGTTATCGGTTGTGCTATCGTTTTCTGTTGAAGAAGAGCTCTCCGTTGTGCTATCAATTTCTGTAGATGAAGAGTTATCGGTAGTGCTATCGATTTCAGTAGATGAAGAGCTCTCCGTTGTGCTATCGATTTCTGTAGATGAAGAGTTATCGGTTGTGCTATCGTTTTCTGTTGAAGAAGAGCTCTCCGTAGTGCTATCGATTTCTGTAGATGAAGAGTTATCGGTTGTGCTATCGATTTCAGTAGATGAAGAGCTCTCCGTTGTGCTATCGATTTCTGTAGATGAAGAGTTATCCGTTGTGCTATCGATTTCTGTAGATGAAGAGCTCTCCGTTGTGCTATCGATTTCTGTAGATGAAGAGTTATCGGTTGTGCTATCGTTTTCTGTTGAAGAAGAGCTCTCCGTTGTGCTATCGATTTCAGTAGATGAAGAGCTCTCCGTTGTGCTATCGATTTCAGTAGATGAAGAGCTCTCCGTTGTGCTATCGATTTCTGTTGAAGAAGATCTCGTTGAGCTCTCCGTAGTGCTATCGATTTCTGTGAAGATGAGATCTGTGATGAAGTGTATCGGTTGTGCTATCGTTTTCTGTTGAAGAAGAGCTCTCCGTTGTGCTATCGTTTTCTGTTGAAGAAGAGTTATCCGTTGTGCTATCGATTTCAGTAGATGAAGAGCTCTCCGTAGTGCTATCGATTTCAGTAGATGAAGAGTTATCGGTTGTGCTATCGATTTTCTGTAGATGAAGAGTTATCGGTTGTGCTATCGTTTTCTGTTGAAGAAGAGCTCTCCGTTGTGCTATCGTTTTCTGTTGAAGAAGAGTTATCGGTTGTGCTATCGATTTCAGTAGAAGAAGAGCTCTCCGTTGTGCTATCGATTTCTGTAGATGAAGAGCTCTCCGTTGTGCTATCGATTTCTGTAGAAGAAGAGCTCTCCGTTGTGCTATCGTTTTCTGTTGAAGAGAGAGCTCTCCGTTGTGCTATCGATTTCTGTAGAAGAAGAGTTATCGGTTGTGCTATCGTTTTCTGTTGAAGAAGAGCTCTCCGTTGTGCTATCGATTTCAGTAGATGAAGAGCTCTCCGTTGTGCTATCGATTTCAGTAGATGAAGAGTTATCGGTTGTGCTATCGCTTTCTGTTGATGAAGAGCTCTCCGTTGTGCTATCGTTTTCTGTTGAAGAAGAGTTATCGGTTGTGCTATCATTTTCTGTTGATGAATAGCTCTCCGTTGTGCTATCGATTTCGGTAGATGAAGAGTTATCGGTTGTGCTATCGTTTTCTGTTGAAGAAGAGTTATCGGTTGTGCTATCGGTTTCAGGAGAAGAACTTTCTGTCGTTTCATCTGTCATTAAAGAAAATGTATAGACCTGTTAGTGTTACTCAATGTAAGTGATTTACTTACTTATCAAAAAAAATTATATTGACATTGTTATAGACTATTAGTCATAGTTGGGACGACAATTACCTGGAGAAACTGTAGTTGTGCTAATAGGTGCTGGAGTTCTCCATCCAAATATATTGAAAATGATTGGTTTATACATTGTTATAATTTGATTAATGTTAAACACATTTTCAGGACCATCATTAGCTTTGATCAATTCACTTTGAACACATTTCTGTTGTGTTCCATTGAAATGAAATCCTTCATCGCAATTGCTTTTGATTTTGCCAAATATGCCCAGACATAAGTAGTACGATTGCGGACGCTCTAAATCGACAGCTTTATATCCAAAATAATGATCTGAACAAATATCCAGAGCATGTGCGATAGCTAACAGACTTATCCAGAGAAATTTCACTAAAATATGTAATTCCACAATATAGTCATTGCTCTAATATATTGATGTAGAAGCAACCTTACCAGCTTGCATTTTAAGAGTTCTTTGATAAAGTTGAAGGTTCTTGCGTTATTTTTATACTCAAGTTCCGCGTAATGCTTCAAGTATTTGCGTAAATAGACAACAATTAACATGATATTTATTTTAACGAAATGAAAATGAGTAAACTAGACGCTACGTTAAGTTTGACGAGACTGTAATTAGTTATTATTGTATAAGAAAATACTAAGATTTTTTTTTTTAGTTACAGCATTGATGTTACTAAACTATAGTTTGGAACATTTTTTAAAGTTAATTTAAGAAATTTTCTTGACTCTCTCTTTTGGTTTTTGAATTTTTTCAGTTTGAATTTCATTTTATTGCCGCATAGTAAAATTAATTTAAATATCGCGCTGCGAACATAAAAAAATAAAACATGCATTTTTATATTTTTATAAATGCATCATTACAACAACATTTTATTGGCAATCAAACAATGTCTATGAGAGTAACGTGGGCAGCAGCAGAGGGCTGCTTTAGCTTCAGCTTCAGCTTCAGCAACAGCAGAGGTCCAGAGGGTATCATATACATTACTGATTTATGACTCTGGACTATTCATTAAAAAAAAAATTAGACATATATCTATAGGGAGGGAAAAAAAATATATAAAGAAAAACAACCATTGATTTTATTCGATTTTAATAGCGCCGACGCAGCGCATTGGGGCATTGGGCAAAAGCTATTTATCTACATTGATCAACTATAAATCGGTTATAAAATGGTCAACCCCGATAAAATGGACAAAAGAACCACAAACCGCCATCAACACAACCCGCTGAAGTACTGCATCATTCAGTCACCAATTCTTTCTCAGTCTCAGTCTCATTCTCAGTCTGGAGGAGTCTAGTGTCTGGAGCGACTCAGTTTGAGTTTAGATTTGGGTCATAAATTTGTACAATTAAAAATTATGTTAAGTTTTTTACAGTTCATCTTAGAAAAGAAACACCAAATGATTAAGAGCGAGGGGCGGTAGAGGTAACAAAAATTTATGCATGCGGCGCCTCCTTAACGGAAAAAAAAATAAATCAGTGAAAAAATAGAATATGTAGTTAAAACGATATTCCATCTTCCAGCTTAAAGCAGGGACTCAAAGGGGACTCATCGCAGGGCGATTCGCTGGAGGCTCGTAAAAATGCAAGTGTTAGACAGGTGAAGCGCTGTCCCGTTGTGCGGACAGTGAATACTAAATGCCACACATATCTAATATTTGTATTTATATTTTTTCCAATAAATCAAATGTCAAGAGTGCGAGAGATCTTTAATATTGATTGTGTTCGTTGTACGCGTTAGCGCGACAT
This sequence comes from Zaprionus obscuricornis, assembly GCA_037044475.1. Classification (NCBI taxonomy): domain Eukaryota; kingdom Metazoa; phylum Arthropoda; class Insecta; order Diptera; family Drosophilidae; genus Zaprionus; species Zaprionus obscuricornis. Next base: position 90,421 of record JBAMBR010002784.1, read on the forward strand.
GAAAATTTTTTAATTAGAAAATATTGAAATTGAAATATTTTTTTGTTTCTTTTGTTTTGTTATTTTTTTTAACCCATTGCCACACCCCACATTAGCCAACCCGATGGTGGCTCAGTAACAGTGACAAGTTTGTAATAAAATAATTAGACCGCACGCAGCGTAACGCAGCGCTGCCAACGCAACGGAATTGAAAAAAAAAAACAAAATAAAATAAAATACAAAAATCTTAAAAAAACTGGAAATGCAGCTTGAAGAGGACGGAGGATGGAGAACCGATAAGCCTATTAAATCGTGACATTCCTCATGGCTCAATCGTAAATCATATCACACAGTGTCTGGCAATAAGTATATGCACGCTTGCCCATACCAATATCAAAAAACCCGAACGAACAGAATTGAACAGAACATAGATCAATGTGTCTCGATAGGTTTCGATTGTTCGAGTGCGTGTTCGATTTTTAACGAGCCAAAAACAACGTGCGCCGCATTTGAATGACGACGCCGCATTGCAGTTGAAATTGTTGTTGTTACAATCATCATGCATAATTATATGCGACAATAAGTGAAAGAGTATATTGATTTTTAGTCTGATTTTGCAACATGTAAGAAAGTTGCTAACAGAATATAAGAATGTTAAACTTTTGGAATTTCTACTAGACTATTGACTCTACTTTTGTAAGGAGTATAGAATAACAATTATTAAAATACATTATGCATACCAAGTAATATTTAATTACTTATCGTTGCAATTGCAATTGACTTATGCCTTGTCAATAAGTTTAGTATAGTGCAAAGTGAAGTATATTAATTTCCAAATAGTTTTTGTTGCCTACAAATTCCAACAATTCTATGTTATATATCTTTCAAGTACTATATACGATTTAATTTCAATTAATATTTATATATATATATATATATTTATTTTATCTTACAGTTTATCATATCAAGCAATTGACTTATGCCTTGTCAATAAGTTGAGTATAGTGTAAAGTGAAGTATATTAGTTTCCAAATAATTTTTGTTGCCTACAAAATTCCAACAATTCTATGTTATAACATATCTTTCAAGTACTATATACGATTTAATTTCAATTAATATTATATATATATATATATATATATATATCTTTATCTTACAGTTTATCATATCACGATGACTCTTTGCTTGTAAGCACTTGAAAAAAGGGCGAGAATTTTATTGTTATGTCTGGTTTCATATTCTCTGTAAAGTTCTTGAAACATTCTCTGAAACTGTCCTGTCCATTCGGTACGTTCGTTACGTTCGGTCCGTTCGGTCCTTTCCGTCTGTTTCGTCATGTGAGTCTCACGCATTTTACCCAAATCTTGTATGCCCAATTTCAAGTGTCACATCGCTGACATCGACTGGCTAATGCCATCCACTTGACAGCTAACAAGTAAACGATAAATCGATTCAATATTCTTCCCTCCTCCTCCTCCTCCTGCTCCCACAGCCCCAGACACTGTTTCTACATAAGCAAGTGTTGTGAGGATTAATTTTTGTTGTTTAGGGGATAGAAAGAAAGAAAGAAAGAAATAAATAAACACGATGCGCATTAAGATCAAATTACGTGATAACCAAAGCAAAGCGCGTCGATAGTGAGCCGATAGGCGAGGCAAGTTACGGAATGTGGTGGCAATGTTATGTTATTGTCAATTGTTGAGGGCGGTAGAAGGCGTTGTTGGCCTTAAATATCAACACTTAACGATCGCCAGTCATACAAATTGTAATGCGTAGGCAGACAGACAAAGAGAGAAAGAGAGAGAGCAATGAGAATGAGACAGATCAAGAGCCGAAAATTGTATGTGACAGACATGCAGTGAAAAATGTTTATTAATATTATAATGGTCTTGTAGAAGATTGGAAACTGTTGAAGATCAAAAGGCCAAATATGATTTCAAAGCAATGAAAAATAACGAGCTTGGCTAAAATATAACTGAACATAAAATTGAAATTGCAAACCGTTAATAAACATTTCGCCAAACATAACAGGACGAGTGTAAGAGCGCGTCTATACTCCAATATATATACATATACATACAAGTATGCAACTAACGCGTCTTGTCGACACCAACAGCAGTAACAGCAGCAATAGCAGCAGCAGCAGCAACAACATGTGGAGAGAAAGATTGTAGACTGTAAGTTGGGGAATATGTGAAAATGTCTTGCGATTCGAAATCGACTGCTCATGGGTCTGCAGCTCGTTAGCTCTATATATATATATATATATATATAAAGAGCTCGAGTTCCAGTGGGCGTTTGATTTCAATCGCAAGACATTTTCACATATTCCCCAACTTACAGTCTACAATCTTTCTCTCCACATGTTGTTGCTGCTGCTGCTGCTATTGCTGCTGTTACTGCTGTTGGTGTCGACAAGACGCGTTAGTTGCATACTTGTATGTATATGTATATATATTGGAGTATAGACGCGCTCTTACACTCGTCCTGTTATGTTTGGCGAAATGTTTATTAACGGTTTGCAATTTCAATTTTATGTTCAGTTATATTTTAGCCAAGCTCGTTATTTTTCATTGCTTTGAAATCATATTTGGCCTTTTGATCTTCAACAGTTTCCAATCTTCTACAAGACCATTATAATATTAATAAACATTTTTCACTGCATGTCTGTCACATACAATTTTCGGCTCTTGATCTGTCTCATTCTCATTGCTCTCTCTCTTTCTCTCTTTGTCTGTCTGCCTACGCATTACAATTTGTATGACTGGCGATCGTTAAGTGTTGATATTTAAGGCCAACAACGCCTTCTACCGCCCTCAACAATTGACAATAACATAACATTGCCACCACATTCCGTAACTTGCCTCGCCTATCGGCTCACTATCGACGCGCTTTGCTTTGGTTATCACGTAATTTGATCTTAATGCGCATCGTGTTTATTTATTTCTTTCTTTCTTTCTTTCTATCCCCTAAACAACAAAAATTAATCCTCACAACACTTGCTTATGTAGAAACAGTGTCTGGGGCTGTGGGAGCAGGAGGAGGAGGAGGAGGGAAGAATATTGAATCGATTTATCGTTTACTTGTTAGCTGTCAAGTGGATGGCATTAGCCAGCCGATGTCAGCGATGTGACACTTGAAATTGGGCATACAAGATTTGGGTAAAATGCGTGAGACTCACATGACGAAACAGACGGAAAGGACCGAACGGACCGAACGTAACGAACGTACCGAATGGACAGGACAGTTTCAGAGAATGTTTCAAGAACTTTACAGAGAATATGAAACCAGACATAACAATAAAATTCTCGCCCTTTTTTCAAGTGCTTACAAGCAAAGAGTCATCGTGATATGTAAGATAAAGCTATATATATATATATATATATATATATATATATATATATATAAAATATTAATTGAAATTAAATCGTATATAGTACTTGAAAGATATATAACATAGAATTGTTGGAATTTGTAGGCAACAAAAACTATTTGGAAATTAATATACTTCACTTTGCACTATACTAAACTTATTGACAAGGCATAAGTCAATTGCTTGATATGATAAACTGTAAGATAAAATAAATATATATATATATATATATAATATTAATTGAAATTAAATCGTATATAGTACTTGAAAGATATGTTATAACATAGAATTGTTGGAATTTTGTAGGCAACAAAAACTATTTGGAAACTAATATACTTCACTTTACACTATACTCAACTTATTGACAAGGCATAAGTCAATTGCAATTGCAACGATAAGTAATTAAATATTACTTGGTATGCATAATGTATTTTAATAATTGTTATTCTATACTCCTTACAAAAGTAGAGTCAATAGTCTAGTAGAAATTCCAAAAGTTTAACATTCTTATATTCTGTTAGCAACTTTCTTACATGTTGCAAAATCAGACTAAAAATCAATATACTCTTTCACTTATTGTCGCATATAATTATGCATGATGATTGTAACAACAACAATTTCAACTGCAATGCGGCGTCGTCATTCAAATGCGGCGCACGTTGTTTTTGGCTCGTTAAAAATCGAACACGCATTCGAACAATCGAAACCTATCGAGACACATTGATCTATGTTCTGTTCAATTCTGTTCGTTCGGGTTTTTTGATATTGGTATGGGCAAGCGTGCATATACTTATTGCCAGACACTGTGTGATATGATTTACGATTGAGCCATGAGGAATGTCACGATTTAATAGGCTTATCGGTTCTCCATCCTCCGTCCTCTTCAAGCTGCATTTCCAGTTTTTTTAAGATTTTTGTATTTTATTTTATTTTGTTTTTTTTTTTCAATTCCGTTGCGTTGGCAGCGCTGCGTTACGCTGCGTGCGGTCTAATTATTTTATTACAAACTTGTCACTGTTACTGAGCCACCATCGGGTTGGCTAATGTGGGGTGTGGCAATGGGTTAAAAAAAATAACAAAACAAAAGAAACAAAAAAATATTTCAATTTCAATATTTTCTAATTAAAAAATTTTCATGTCGCGCTAACGCGTACAACGAACACAATCAATATTAAAGATCTCTCGCACTCTTGACATTTGATTTATTGGAAAAAATATAAATACAAATATTAGATATGTGTGGCATTTAGTATTCACTGTCCGCACAACGGGACAGCGCTTCACCTGTCTAACACTTGCATTTTTACGAGCCTCCAGCGAATCGCCCTGCGAGAGTCCCCTTTGAGTCCCTGCTTTAAGCTGGAAGATGGAATATCGTTTTAACTACATATTCTATTTTTTCACTGATTTATTTTTTTTTCCGTTAAGGAGGCGCCGCATGCATAAATTTTTGTTACCTCTACCGCCCCTCGCTCTTAATCATTTGGTGTTTCTTTTCTAAGATGAACTGTAAAAAACTTAACATAATTTTTAATTGTACAAATTTATGACCCAAATCTAAACTCAAACTGAGTCGCTCCAGACACTAGACTCCTCCAGACTGAGAATGAGACTGAGAAAGAATTGGTGACTGAATGATGCAGTACTTCAGCGGGTTGTGTTGATGGCGGTTTGTGGTTCTTTTGTCCATTTTATCGGGGTTGACCATTTTATAACCGATTTATAGTTGATCAATGTAGATAAATAGCTTTTGCCCAATGCCCCAATGCGCTGCGTCGGCGCTATTAAAATCGAATAAAATCAATGGTTGTTTTTCTTTATATATTTTTTTTTCCCTCCCTATAGATATATGTCTAATTTTTTTTTTAATGAATAGTCCAGAGTCATAAATCAGTAATGTATATGATACCCTCTGGACCTCTGCTGTTGCTGAAGCTGAAGCTGAAGCTAAAGCAGCCCTCTGCTGCTGCCCACGTTACTCTCATAGACATTGTTTGATTGCCAATAAAATGTTGTTGTAATGATGCATTTATAAAAATATAAAAATGCATGTTTTATTTTTTTATGTTCGCAGCGCGATATTTAAATTAATTTTACTATGCGGCAATAAAATGAAATTCAAACTGAAAAATTCAAAAACCAAAAGAGAGAGTCAAGAAAATTTCTTAAATTAACTTTAAAAAATGTTCCAAACTATAGTTTAGTAACATCAATGCTGTAACTAAAAAAAATCTTAGTATTTTCTTATACAATAATAACTAATTACAGTCTGGTCAAACGTAACGTAGCGTCTAGTTTACTCATTTTCATTTCGTTAAAATAAATATCATGTTAATTGTTGTCTATTTACGCAAATACTTGAAGCATTACGCGGAACTTGAGTATAAAAATAACGCAAGAACCTTCAACTTTATCAAAGAACTCTGAAAATGCAAGCTGGTAAGGTTGCTTCTACATCAATATATTAGAGCAATGACTATATTGTGGAATTACATATTTTAGTGAAATTTCTCTGGATAAGTCTGTTAGCTATCGCACATGCTCTGGATATTTGTTCAGATCATTATTTTGGATATAAAGCTGTCGATTTAGAGCGTCCGCAATCGTACTACTTATGTCTGGGCATATTTGGCAAAATCAAAAGCAATTGCGATGAAGGATTTCATTTCAATGGAACACAACAGAAATGTGTTCAAAGTGAATTGATCAAAGCTAAAGATGGTCCTGAAAATGTCTTTAACATTAATCAAATTATAACAATGTATAAACCAATCATTTTCAATATATTTGGATGGAGAACTCCAGAACCTATTAGCACAACTACAGTTTCTCCAGGTAATTGTCGTCCCAACTATGACTAATAGTCTATAACAATGTCAATATAATTTTTTTTGATAAGTAAGTAAGTCACTTACAATGAGTAACACTAACAGCTCTATACATTTTCTTTAGTGACAGATGAAACGACAGAAAGTTCTTCTCCTGAAACCGATAGCACTACCGACAACTCTTCATCAACAGAAAACGATAGCTCAACGGAGAGCTCTTCATCATACCGAAAGTCGATAGCACTACGGAGAGCTCTTCATCAACAGAAAATGATAGCACAACCGATAACTCTTCTTCAACAGAAAACGATAGCACAACCGATAACTCTTCTTCAACAGAAAACGATAGCACAACGGAGAGCTCTTCATCTACTGAAATCGATAGCACGACGGATAATCTCTTCTTCTACGGAAATC
>JBAMBR010002786.1:0-21757 GCA_037044475.1 Zaprionus obscuricornis
AGGCCTCTAACATTGTGTTGTGTTTGTATGTAAATAAGCGTTAACAACTATGTAGAATAGTATCTATGTATGTATATATGTATGTAAATGCATATGTATATGTATGTAAACTCGCTATATGCTTGTAAGTATTATATAATTATATATGTATATATATTTTTATGTATTTGTATATGATCTCGCTTGTATATATAGAATTAAGTATTTTGTTTTTATTTATTTTTTTTAATTTTTTTGTGTATTTTTGTTGGTTGTTTTTTTTTTTTTTTTAATTTTGTTTTGTCAACTAATTGCGAAGAGTAGTGTTTGAAGAAAAATAAATAAACATCGGGAAAGAAATTTTCATAGCGGAAATACAATCGTTTTTAATTTTTCGTTTTTGTGTATTTTTTTGTTTGTTTGTTTGCTTAGTTGAGATATTGTAAGTAAAAAATATGATTTATAGAATATAGGTATATTTATATATATATATATATATGTATATATATATATATATCAAGTTTTAGTTTAGTATCACACTAGTAGAGATAATGCGAAGAAGCCTGAGCTCTATACTGCTTCGGTGTTAGCTTTATCAATTTGGGATTGAAAGCACCCAATGCAGCCTCATTTGTTGACGACGCTGCCGGCGGAACGGTGTGCGATCTAAATCGCGAACGTAGAAAATTTTGCATGGAGCGTAGGCGTATAATGGGCGCACAGGGCGATTGTCGTAGCGTATTATGATTAAGCGCCCAATAGATAACCGGACTGATGGCCGAATAAAAGTAGCCTGTGAAAATAAATAAAAGAATAACAATCATTCAGTTCACTCTGAATGTAACAGAAAGATTAACATTTGGGGGGAGTATGGTACATAAGGACTTTAAGCATTTATAAATATTGTTAATTACGCATTTTATATATATTATATATTATATGTTTTTATGATTTTATGTTCATAACAAATGCCTACATTCCTCATTGACTTAACTTGCCACAATAATAATAAAAAAAATAAAATATTACGAATGCCATGGAGTATACTACACTATATTCAAATCTAATATAAACAAAAAAAATGCCGAAAACCTAACTTAACTAGTATATAGTGGTCTGATATGGACTATAATTATAGTATATATAATATATAGTAGTCCGATATGGACCAAAGTGTAAATCGTCGCTAAACACAAATCCTGAATAGAACAAAAAAAAAACACTATTTTCGGCCAATCGTTCCTATGACAACTAGATATATTTAGTGGTCCGATCCGGCTGGTATCGATATATAAACATTTTATTTTATGGGCATAGGGAGTATGTATACCAAGCTTCATTGAGACAGCTTTAAAATTGAGAGACTAGTTTTGGGTGAAGCAGACTAGCGTACGGACAAACAGAGCTACACATTGGGATACTGATATCGATGCTGATCAAGAATATATATACATGTGTAATAGAGGAGAACTTACCCAATAAGAGACTGAAATAGACGGAAGTTTTGCTACAGTATTGCTTGTGACCGAAATTCTTATAGAATATGCAAAAGACGTGAGGTGACCAGCAAACGATGAAAATTAGTGCTGATGCAATTAGCATATTTGCAAGATGACGACGAGAGCGCAGCGTAGAGGTTTGCGGTAATGGAATACCAGGTGTGGCAGGACCACGTCCAGCACGATGAATACGTTGTCGCTGCGAATGTGCACGAATTTCTCGCATAGCTCTAAAAAATTTACTGCATTATTTAAACTGCTCAATACAGATGCATCTTCAAAAAATAAACGTACCTGGGAGATATTGGATTGCTGGAGCGATAAGAACCTGGCTCAAGTGCACTGGAACCCGGCAAGCATGGTTGTAAATTATGCAATTGAATATCGCCAGGACTGACGGCCATTTGACCACCACAATTGCCATTTCCGTTCGATGTATCATCAGCTGTTGTGGCTCCACCGCATGCCGCCTGCTGTGCATTGGCACAACCGGTCACAATGACCATATGTGTCTGACGACGTAGTATGGGCATGGGTAGCGGCAATTCACCATGTGCCGCACGCGCTGTCAATGACAATGCACAAAGCTTGCGTCGTACACCATAGTGATTGAGTAGTACACCAATGCCGGGCACTACAAATACAGCAATTGTATGAAATATAATGAATGACATGAACATTGCATTGGCTCCTAATTCTGAGGTGCAGCTAATGCTAACGGGATTCGGCGTGGTGCTTGTTCCAGCTCCCTTTATGATCACCGACTTGGCTATTATCTTATAGGCAAAGAGAAACGGTGTGCTAATAGCTGCCGAGGCGATCCATGAGAGAACGGCCAGAGAAACATGTAGATAACGACGTTGTCGTAACTGTGCCAGACGCGGATGTTTTACGGTTGCATATCGATCCAGCGAAAGCATAAAGAATGATAAAGTACTGGCTGCCACTGGCATGACCTACAAAAAAAATATTCATAAATATTTTCATGATTTTATATTTATAATTTTAAGTTTCGTTTTTCAATTAAATATTTACAATATATAAATATATATAATATAATATATATATAATATATATATATATATATATATTAAATGAACTGAATAAAAAAAATATTCATTGATATTTTCATTATTTTTTTTATAATTTTCTTTAGTTTAATTTGTAAATTAAATCTTTATATATACTTTGTTGGGTCTGCCATGCCTCCTAATGAGAGTTAGAAACTTCTCTCTCTATAAGAGTATAAAAATATTCATAGATATTTTTATGATTTTTGTTTTTTATAATTTTAAGCTTAGTTTTCAATTCATTTTTATTTAAATTTCTAATCAATTTGAATTATAATTAAAATGTGTAATTACCTGAACATAATGTATTAGCTTGCAGAGTAGAAGTGGTAGAGATCTGGTGCCGCGATTCATGGCCAAATTTAGCAAAGTTACAGGCGCTGATATACCAGTGACTAAAAGATCCGCAATACATACGGCCAATAGCAAAGGATTCCGCAAGCGAACCGATGAAGCTGAGCAGAGTGTCAGCACCAGTGTTGAGTTGCCTACAACGCCACCAAAGACCACTAGACCATAACTAATGGCCAACAGTAGAATGGTAAACGATGGAATTGTATGCTCTGTATCTGCACCAAGCTCAATGTCATAGGGATTGCTTAGGGTGAAGTTACCAAAATTATCATAGTCAAAGACATGTCCAAAATTGCTCGCCAATTGACCTTCAGTATTTATAACGGCACTGCCACCATCGCCATAGTAATTATGCTCCAGCAGCGCATAATGGAGTCCAGTATTATCGAAATCTTCATTGCCATAGCCATTGATATTGATATTGCTATCGTTATCAATGGTTGCTTGTTCTTGTTGTTGTTGTTGTTGGTGCTGCTGCTGCTGTTGTTGTTGCTGATGCTGTCGTCGGTATGTGCTTTCCCACCATTGCTGCAGGTTATTGCTATTCATCCTTTAGTCAAACTCGTACTCGTACTCGTACTCGTCGTTTTGTATTCCAGATACTTGGCGGTGCCGATCGTTCTCGATGCGTTTGTCTGGCTGCCTCATTGCATACTAAAGGTGCTGGGTGCTGGTGCTGCATAGGAGCAGAATAGAAAAAAAAAAAGGTAGGAAGTAACAAAATGCCATCATCATCAGTCTTTTATACCCTGTATCTCATGAGCAGTTAGAGTAGTTCAACTGATTAACTTGTGTAAATGTTTTGCAAATTTTTATGTTATTTTTTTTTTATTTTTATAAATGCTAACAAATTGGCTATGAGGATTTCAACATTTTACAAGTAATAAAAACTTAAAAGCAAATTTAAATTTAAAAAAAAGATACAATTTAATAATAATTATCAAAAGGTTTCATATAAATGTTAAATATTATTTTAACAAAAGTTTATTAGAATAATTTAGTGTCTATATGAATTTAACAGGTTTTTCATCGTATACAAAAAAAAATTATTTAAAAATTTAACAATGATTTTTAACAAATTTCATAAAAATATTAAAATACTTATTTAAAATTATTTTATATTTTTAGAACATTTTAAAATAATGTTCTCAAACACATTTTGATACAAATTTCAAATTATTTTTCTTGCAAGTTCAATTATTATAATTTACAAATATTAAATAATTTTAATAAATTATACAAATTATACAATTATTTAAATTTAAATGAAAATAAATTTTAGTTATTTTGTTATAATTACTTTTTAGATATTTAAATAATTTATATATACATATATATATATATATCTTTTGGTCACTTTTGCTTTTGCTTTTGATAACAATTTCAATTAAAGTTTTTAATAGCACATTTCGCTTGCATTTATAATGCTCTGTGAGAGCAAGCAAGCATCAAACAGCATCACAACATTTTTGCGCCCGGCTCTTTTCAACAGTGCTTTGCCGCGCAATTAAATCTCTAGTTCTTCCACCCACACACACATTTGAACTGCAACAGCAGGCCCTGAATGAGTGTAGCAGGCGCCAAACCTTGCGGTTTGTTTGTCGAGGGCGCAAAGTGCAAGGTTGCCATTCATTTTGGCTTGGCAAAATAAGGCAAAGCGGAAGGAAGCGCAGCACTAATCTCTGAGTGCGCTCTGTTCGCATTTCATAAGTGTCAGTGTCAGGCAGGCAGGCTCTTCTCTATATATACTAGTATGTATGAGTGTCTCTTTCTGTGAGTGTGTGTGTATGTTGTTATGTGTGTGTGTGTGTTTGTGTGTATGGATATGCATGTAGCTGTCACATTGTGTGTCCTTGCTGTAACAAAACAAGCAGCTAAAGTTAACCATTCAAAGCACGACTATGTTATACCTCATATGTATGTCATGTGTCATTTTAATATTTTACATAAAAAAAATAATATATGTATATACATATATATATATAAAATATATATATATGTCCGGTTACTGCGACTAAAATTCGTTGGCTTGATTGGTCCCCATGCAAACTTATACATACAAACTACTCTCGGTTAGTGCGTCTTCCGGGTATAACGACGTAAAATCGTAGGTCCCTTGAAAGTCGCTATAAGCGGAATCTACTGTATATATATATATATATATATGTATATATAAATTATTTAAATATCTAAAAAGTAATTATAACAAAATAACTAAAATTTATTTTCATTTAAATTTAAATAATTGTATAATTTGTATAATTTATTAAAATTATTTAATATTTGTAAATTATAATAATTGAACTTGCAAGAAAAATAATTTGAAATTTGTATCAAAATGTGTTTGAGAACATTATTTTAAAATGTTCTAAAAATATAAAATAATTTTAAATAAGTATTTTAATATTTTTATGAAATTTGTTAAAAATCATTGTTAAATTTTTAAATAATTTTTTTTTGTATACGATGAAAAACCTGTTAAATTCATATAGACACTAAATTATTCTAATAAACTTTTGTTAAAATAATATTTAACATTTATATGAAACCTTTTGATAATTATTATTAAATTGTATCTTTTTTTTAAATTTAAATTTGCTTTTAAGTTTTTATTACTTGTAAAATGTTGAAATCCTCATAGCCAATTTGTTAGCATTTATAAAAATAAAAAAAAAATAACATAAAAATTTGCAAAACATTTACACAAGTTAATCAGTTGAACTACTCTAACTGCTCATGAGATACAGGGTATAAAAGACTGATGATGATGGCATTTTGTTACTTCCTACCTTTTTTTTTTCTATTCTGCTCCTATGCAGCACCAGCACCCAGCACCTTTAGTATGCAATGAGGCAGCCAGACAAACGCATCGAGAACGATCGGCACCGCCAAGTATCTGGAATACAAAACGACGAGTACGAGTACGAGTACGAGTTTGACTAAAGGATGAATAGCAATAACCTGCAGCAATGGTGGGAAAGCACATACCGACGACAGCATCAGCAACAACAACAGCAGCAGCAGCACCAACAACAACAACAACAAGAACAAGCAACCATTGATAACGATAGCAATATCAATATCAATGGCTATGGCAATGAAGATTTCGATAATACTGGACTCCATTATGCGCTGCTGGAGCATAATTACTATGGCGATGGTGGCAGTGCCGTTATAAATACTGAAGGTCAATTGGCGAGCAATTTTGGACATGTCTTTGACTATGATAATTTTGGTAACTTCACCCTAAGCAATCCCTATGACATTGAGCTTGGTGCAGATACAGAGCATACAATTCCATCGTTTACCATTCTACTGTTGGCCATTAGTTATGGTCTAGTGGTCTTTGGTGGCGTTGTAGGCAACTCAACACTGGTGCTGACACTCTGCTCAGCTTCATCGGTTCGCTTGCGGAATCCTTTGCTATTGGCCGTATGTATTGCGGATCTTTTAGTCACTGGTATATCAGCGCCTGTAACTTTGCTAAATTTGGCCATGAATCGCGGCACCAGATCTCTACCACTTCTACTCTGCAAGCTAATACATTATGTTCAGGTAATTACACATTTTAATTATAATTCAAATTGATTAGAAATTTAAATAAAAATGAATTGAAAACTAAGCTTAAAATTATAAAAAACAAAAATCATAAAAATATCTATGAATATTTTTATACTCTTATAGAGAGAGAAGTTTCTAACTCTCATTAGGAGGCATGGCAGACCCAACAAAGTATATATAAAGATTTAATTTACAAATTAAACTAAAGAAAATTATAAAAAAAATAATGAAAATATCAATGAATATTTTTTTTATTCAGTTCATTTAATATATATATATATATATATATTATATATATATTATATTATATATATTTATATATTGTAAATATTTAATTGAAAAACGAAACTTAAAATTATAAATATAAAATCATGAAAATATTTATGAATATTTTTTTTGTAGGTCATGCCAGTGGCAGCCAGTACTTTATCATTCTTTATGCTTTCGCTGGATCGATATGCAACCGTAAAACATCCGCGTCTGGCACAGTTACGACAACGTCGTTATCTACATGTTTCTCTGGCCGTTCTCTCATGGATCGCCTCGGCAGCTATTAGCACACCGTTTCTCTTTGCCTATAAGATAATAGCCAAGTCGGTGATCATAAAGGGAGCTGGAACAAGCACCACGCCGAATCCCGTTAGCATTAGCTGCACCTCAGAATTAGGAGCCAATGCAATGTTCATGTCATTCATTATATTTCATACAATTGCTGTATTTGTAGTGCCCGGCATTGGTGTACTACTCAATCACTATGGTGTACGACGCAAGCTTTGTGCATTGTCATTGACAGCGCGTGCGGCACATGGTGAATTGCCGCTACCCATGCCCATACTACGTCGTCAGACACATATGGTCATTGTGACCGGTTGTGCCAATGCACAGCAGGCGGCATGCGGTGGAGCCACAACAGCTGATGATACATCGAACGGAAATGGCAATTGTGGTGGTCAAATGGCCGTCAGTCCTGGCGATATTCAATTGCATAATTTACAACCATGCTTGCCGGGTTCCAGTGCACTTGAGCCAGGTTCTTATCGCTCCAGCAATCCAATATCTCCCAGGTACGTTTATTTTTTGAAGATGCATCTGTATTGAGCAGTTTAAATAATGCAGTAAATTTTTTAGAGCTATGCGAGAAATTCGTGCACATTCGCAGCGACAACGTATTCATCGTGCTGGACGTGGTCCTGCCACACCTGGTATTCCATTACCGCAAACCTCTACGCTGCGCTCTCGTCGTCATCTTGCAAATATGCTAATTGCATCAGCACTAATTTTCATCGTTTGCTGGTCACCTCACGTCTTTTGCATATTCTATAAGAATTTCGGTCACAAGCAATACTGTAGCAAAACTTCCGTCTATTTCAGTCTCTTATTGGGTAAGTTCTCCTCTATTACACATGTATATATATTCTTGATCAGCATCGATATCAGTATCCCAATGTGTAGCTCTGTTTGTCCGTACGCTAGTCTGCTTCACCCAAAACTAGTCTCTCAATTTTAAAGCTGTCTCAATGAAGCTTGGTATACATACTCCCTATGCCCATAAAATAAAATGTTTATATATCGATACCAGCCGGATCGGACCACTAAATATATCTAGTTGTCATAGGAACGATTGGCCGAAAATAGTGTTTTTTTTTTGTTCTATTCAGGATTTGTGTTTAGCGACGATTTACACTTTGGTCCATATCGGACTACTATATATTATATATACTATAATTATAGTCCATATCAGACCACTATATACTAGTTAAGTTAGGTTTTCGGCATTTTTTTTGTTTATATTAGATTTGAATATAGTGTAGTATACTCCATGGCATTCGTAATATTTTATTTTTTTTATTATTATTGTGGCAAGTTAAGTCAATGAGGAATGTAGGCATTTGTTATGAACATAAAATCATAAAAACATATAATATATAATATATATAAAATGCGTAATTAACAATATTTATAAATGCTTAAAGTCCTTATGTACCATACTCCCCCCAAATGTTAATCTTTCTGTTACATTCAGAGTGAACTGAATGATTGTTATTCTTTTATTTATTTTCACAGGCTACTTTTATTCGGCCATCAGTCCGGTTATCTATTGGGCGCTTAATCATAATACGCTACGACAATCGCCCTGTGCGCCCATTATACGCCTACGCTCCATGCAAAATTTTCTACGTTCGCGATTTAGATCGCACACCGTTCCGCCGGCAGCGTCGTCAACAAATGAGGCTGCATTGGGTGCTTTCAATCCCAAATTGATAAAGCTAACACCGAAGCAGTATAGAGCTCAGGCTTCTTCGCATTATCTCTACTAGTGTGATACTAAACTAAAACTTGATATATATATATATATACATATATATATATATATATAAATATACCTATATTCTATAAATCATATTTTTTACTTACAATATCTCAACTAAGCAAACAAACAAACAAAAAAATACACAAAAACGAAAAATTAAAAACGATTGTATTTCCGCTATGAAAATTTCTTTCCCGATGTTTATTTATTTTTCTTCAAACACTACTCTTCGCAATTAGTTGACAAAACAAAATTAAAAAAAAAAAAAAAACAACCAACAAAAATACACAAAAAAATTAAAAAAAATAAATAAAAACAAAATACTTAATTCTATATATACAAGCGAGATCATATACAAATACATAAAAATATATATACATATATAATTATATAATACTTACAAGCATATAGCGAGTTTACATACATATACATATGCATTTACATACATATATACATACATAGATACTATTCTACATAGTTGTTAACGCTTATTTACATACAAACACAACACAATGTTAGAGGCCTCAAAAAAAAAAAAAATAATAAAACTAAAATAAAAAAAGCTTTGCAATGCCCACAAGAAATTTTCAACAGCGAATAATGAAAGGAAAACGAAAAACTTAACAGAAACTAACTCACACTATGCTATAGTGACTTGTTTGAAATGTTGTTTAGTCTTTAAGCTGAAACTGAAATTACATAAAATTACATTACAAATATAACTAACATAATATACATATATGTACACACAAACATACACATATACAAACGTACATAAATACATAATAATAATATTGTATTGTACTATGTTCCTTCTCATAAATAAGCAATAAGAAACGCTTTAAGCCAAGTTTAACAAAACGAATCAAACTAAACATGACCTAAAACTAAAAAAAAAACTTTAAACTAATAACTAAACTTTAACAAAAAAAAATAAAAAAAAAAGAAACTTAAATAAAAACAATTAAACTAAAATCAAATACAAACTTATTTAAAGAAAACAAAAAAGAAAACCAAACTTTATGTAATTAAGAAAAACAGAAAAAAAAAATGTATATAGATGTGTCGAAAAAAAAATATTCTTTCTACACCTTTTTCTAACTTTTTTAAACTTTGATCAAGTCTCGAGACCCCTACGGCCCTACGAAATATTGAACGCAATAGAAGACAATTAAAAAATTTTTAAAAAAAAATGTTGAGATGCTAAAGTATTTACATATTTACATAAAAAAAATAAATATATATATATATATATACATACTATAGGAATAGTATGTGTATATTTGTATATATATATATATATATATATATATATATATTTGTATATTTGTATATATATATAAATATATACATACTATTCATTTGATGTGGTTAGATTTCATTGTCTCTCTGTTGTTCCTGAAATAGTTTTTTTCCAGTGGTTTATTTCTATTTCCCATCCTTTTCCCTGTTATTTCTTTTCTTCACGTATTAATAAAAATTTCATTTTATTTTAAAGAAAACGACAAAAAAAAGCAAAAGAAAATACAAATAAAATAATAATAAAAAGGGCACTTATCAAAAATATATAAAAATGAAAAATAAATAAAAAAAAAATGCCAAGACTTTTGTCTGCTAAGCATTTGTTAACCTGACTGACGCCGTTGGTTGCGTTCACAGCGCACATTTTGCATACAAAAAAAAATAACAAAAAAACTAACGAAGAAAAAAAAACATTGTCAAATTAAATCTTAGCACAATTGAAAACAGGAATTAACTTAACGCCTTTAATTTAAACATAATCCCGTTACTTTAACAACTAACTAAATTTTAACTATTAGCATTATAATTTTGTACTAAAAACCCAAAAACTACAACAACAATAACAAGAAGAAGAAATTCATATATAGAAATAAAATGAGAAACTATAAATTCTATAAATATGCCACTAATATTTATAATTGTTTTATTTTATTCATAATCGTTAATCGCTCTCGCAAAACAAATGTTGAAGCGTGATAATTGTAAATATCGAAGTTCGGGTTTGTATTTATATTTGTATTTTACGACTTTAATAACAACAGGATGACAATGGAATTTAATGCATTAATAATTCATAAGGCAATTCATAATACAGTTAATGATATGAGCAAAATTCCCAGATATTGCATAACATTAGCATAAACAACGATGCCAATACCGACGATCTGAACGTGAAGTGATCTAAAGTTTTGATTACAGCACACAAAGCAGAAAGCAGTTGATCTTTAGACGAAGAACACAACGCAAGCACAAAAAATAAAAAAAATAATAAAATAAAATTATACAATATACTAAATAATAATGTTCTTTAAATATTTAATACTTTCCATAACGTTGCTGTTATTCTTCATGCAGTGTGTTCCAGCGCGACAGTAAGTTCTTATTGGACATCATCTAAAATTTTCCTTATAAAGTTCAAATCAAATCAATATCCAATGAATTTACAATAATAATAATTGATATCCCAATAGATATCAATTTGTGCCAGCACGTTGTGTAGATCATCCGGGTGTAGAGAAACAAATTGGAGGTCCACTTAGTCTATGCAGCTTTCCACCAGAATATCAGACGGCCGATGAAGAGGATATACAAGCAGTTATCAAGCATATACAAGGATTACATCTAGATTAAGTTGTACATAACTAGCTTGTACCGTTAGTTTAGAGAACTTTACACTTTATTATTGCATGAACAGCGCACGATTAAAAGAAGATATCAAATAGAATTAGCTATGTATAACGTTTTTTTGTTTTTGTTTATTTGTATCTTAGTTGCTTGCGCGTTTCGTCTGCTGCGCATACTGTGCCATTCGCTTCTCAATTTCGGGTCTAAAGTGACGAATAAGGCCTTGTACTGGCCATGCGGCACCATCACCCAAAGCGCAAATTGTGTGACCTTCGATCTGTTTTGATATCTCCCAAAGCATTTCAATCTCAGCGGGTTGAGCATCGCCCTTGACAAAGCTACAATCAAATTAATTAAAAAAATGTATATATATATATATATATATATAATTTATATATATTTGAGTTTTATAATTACCGCTCCATGATCTTGTTCATCCAACCGATACCCTCACGACAGGGCGTACACTGACCACAGCTTTCATGCTTGTAGAATGAAATCAATCGTGCAATAGCCTTAATCACATCCGTTGACTTGTCCATTACAATGATAGCTGCTGTTCCCAGCGATGTTTGGGCTGCAATCAATCCATCGAAATCCATAATAACATCATCGCACACTTTCTTTGGTATGATGGGTGTTGAAGAACCGCCGGGAATGACACCCAACAGATTATCCCAACCACCAGTAACACCACCACAGTGACGCTCGATCAACTCCTTCAATGGAATGGACATCTCCTCCTCCACTGTGCAGGGGCTATTTACATGACCAGAGATATTGAATAGTTTGGTGCCAGAGTTACGTGTACGTCCAAAACTTGCAAACCAGTTGCCACCACGACGGCAAATAGTTGGTGCAACCGCAACAGTTTCCACATTGGTCACAGTTGTGGGACAACCGAATAGGCCCACATCTGCTGGGAATGGCGGCTTCAAGCGTGGCTTGCCTTGTTTGCCTTCCAATGATTCAATCAATGCAGTCTCCTCACCGCAAATGTACGCACCAGCACCACGATGCATGAATACATCAAAATCATATCCAGTTCCGCATGCATTCTTGCCAATTAAACCAGCCTGGTAAGCCTCGGCGATAGCCAGCTGCATGTTAGAAGCCTCATTGTAAAATTCACCACGAATGTAGATATATGCCGCTTGGGCGCCCATTGCACGGCCAGCAATCAAACAGCCTTCAACAAGTTTGTGTGGATCATGTCGCATGATTTCGCGATCCTTGCAAGTGCCAGGCTCACCTAGAAAGTAATAATAAAAATGTATCGCAGCATTTATTAAAAAGACTTAAATATACTTACCCTCATCAGCATTAACCACCAGATATTTGGGACGTCCATCGCCTGGCTTGTTCATGAAAGACCATTTCATACCACTGGGGAAACCAGCACCACCACGCCCACGCAAGCCAGAGGTCTTGATTTCATTGATAATCCAGTCAGGACCTTTGAGAACAATCTCCTTGGTCTTGAACCAATCGCCACGCTTCTGTGCGCCTTTCAGACGCCAATCGTGACGGCCATATAGATTAGTAAAGATTCTATCTTCATCCGCTAAAGGCCCAAATTTTGTTTTTGTTTGTGGTGGCGGAGTGCCTGGTGGAGGAGCCTGTGTGCTCTGTAGCCTGTGTTGCAGAGCAGTCGGTAGCGAAGCAACTGTTATACAAATATAATTAGTATAAATAAAAATCAATAGAAATGCGCACAAAATTTTCTGCAGTTTTGTTTTGATGTGCGCAAAAATTACATAATTTGTTGCGACTCAAATATGAATTTTTGACTAAGAGTCAGGCGTATAAAACAAGTTTGCTGCGTGTCAATCGGCACAGTTGACAGTTAAACAGTTACATTATAGAATTTAAATAAAAAGCTTGTGTTTATTTACCAAATTGTGGCTTTGTTAACAAATTAAATCGCACAAGTGCAGCCATTTTCGATACGAGACGACTGACAGCTGCGATTTGACGTTTGCGTACAGAGTTGCCAGACTGTAGTATTATATTACAACACTGATGCCCCATCTGAATCATCGAAGTAATTGTAATCGATAACAATTGTAACTGGAAGAATTGCAAACGGCTGCACACAGCCCTCAGCTGATTCACTTTGCAAGTAAATTTACTTATCAATTGTAATTACGAAATGGCACAACAACCATATAATGGAACTGACGGCACCATAACAAGTACTGTTGAAGAAACAGATGGTTTGCCACACACAGAGGCTTCCGACAGCACTCCAACATTACAATTACGGCTAGAGCCTCCTCGAGATGATCGTCGTGTTGTCTTTCATGATGGTGTTATAGACAATGAACACATGAATCGAATGAAATCAAAATGTAAGTAGTTCTTCTTCTCCATATTAATATTAATACTTATGTTCTTCACAATTCATTTAATAGGCTGCTGCATTTATAAGAAGCCATTAGCTTTTGGAGAAAGTTCTTCTTCGGAAGATGATGAATGCGAACATTGTTTTGGTCATCCTGAGAAACGAAAGAAAAAGAAAACTTCAAATTCTGAATCAGCTTTGAGAGCTGACAATCAACCTTCCACATCAATAGATGCACTGTCCGGGCTTAGCCAGAGTTCTCCAGTAGCAGCTAACGAAGAATTATCTGATCCTGATCCAGGGACCGATTATGAAAAAACTGTTTCCCCATCACTGTAGCTTGTACCAAAAATATATACAAATAACAAATTCAATTATATGACGGAACAGTTTTTAAATATTTTCGAAAAAAAAAGAAAAACGTTAACAACACCAAACAATTTCAATCTTCAAATCTAAGAGCTAAGACCACCCAAAATGAGCATCATTCAAATGTATTAAAGTATTATAAATGGTAACAGGTGACAACACAGCAGGAGATACAGATCATCACATCATAATGATCATCAAATTTAATTCTTCGGCTTCAGCTCAAATGATTCACTGACATTGACAGGAATATTGTTGGCCTTTGCTTGAGCTCGAGAGCGCCAGACCTGAAAAATAGTATAAAACAGAAGACGAAACGTAAATAAGTAAACGCAAGCATTAAAACAAAATGATAAGATATGAAACACAATCTGAGATGATGATGATGATGGTAATGATAAGACACTAGTTAACAAAGAAAATTTTGTTTTACATTTTAAGCACTTAAAAATAAATAATTAAAATATAAAAATATACATATATTAAGCTAACAAAACATTTTGAATTTTATTTAAATATTATTTATATTAATAAATAAAAAAAAATGTAATTTTAGAAAACTGTAACTGACGATTTGATGATAAAATTCAATTGTTTGT
Source organism: Zaprionus obscuricornis (assembly GCA_037044475.1). Classification (NCBI taxonomy): domain Eukaryota; kingdom Metazoa; phylum Arthropoda; class Insecta; order Diptera; family Drosophilidae; genus Zaprionus; species Zaprionus obscuricornis. The sequence goes on from JBAMBR010002786.1 coordinate 14,733, forward strand.
ATTACCTTAATAGTATAATCATCGCTAGTGGTAACTAGCATCTGAGAGTCTCGAGGATTAAAGGCGACACTGTTAACGACATCAGCATGCTTGAACTTGGCCAAACTAATACCATAGTATCGATCCCACAAATAGGCATGCTGATCTTCAGCACCACTGGCAACATACTCGCCGCATACATCTAGAAATATAAAGAAACATTCGGTGCTGGGCGTATATGCCTTATGGGCTCGCAACATGTTGCCAACACGTTTCAGTGTCATTAGATCGATAACATGTATATCAATCTCTTGGGCAATGGGTGGTGGCTCAAGCGGATTCGTGATATTATAATTCTTTGGCCATGGACGTGTATTAACATAGAGATAACGATGATCGGGACTGAGTGACATGCCGATAATATGACCATGCAAATCAATAACTTTATCCACTTGATCGAAACGATCTTTAACAGACTCATAATCCCACCAATCGGGATCTGTTCGTGGTGTTTCCTGTTGCTGTTGTTCAGCGGCACGTTTCGCAGCAATACGCTCTTTAAGCGTTGGACCCGGATCCAATTTCTTGGGAAAATATACATTGCGTATACGCTTGAAGCCAATTTGATGTGGTGTAAAAGTCTTCGAGCCCGTTGAAAATATTAAATACTTGGGAACGCTGTTCTCCATTTCATCATATTCATCGTGTACATCCATACATGATGATTCGTAATCATCATCAAGATCAATATCAACATCATTGCCACCATCATCCATGCCGCTAGCTGCAGCTGCTGCTTTTCTATATTCCTCAAGATAATGTATGGTGGCATCAGATGTATATCCAGCTCGTGCTCTTGATCTTCGCACATGACTCTGCTCACTGATATCGGGTAAATAATTGTCCTCTGGTGTCGTACTACGAGTTCGTCGTAAGCTCGCTGCGTGCGATACAGGATTACCACTGGCAAGTGCACTGGATGAAGATGTCGATGGTTGCTCATTGAAATTGGCTGATGAAGCTCTTGCTTCATGTTCTTCCTGCAACAGTGGGTCATTAGAATCATCAAGCCAGGGGCATCTGGCTACCATAATGGCACGCACCGAGCTAGCATTGCGATTGTAAAACTTGTACATTTGACTCATAATCGGCACATGCTCCGAGTCAATCTCCTGATTCGCTTTATTCAGCCATAACACTGATGTGCTTACCAAATGTGCCAACCAATGTAAATCACCGGAGAGTAAGTATTGATCACTGAACCAGGTGCCAAAAATATCATATGGTCGATTAACGACCCTGCAACGCAAATGTGATTCTGTGGCACCCAAATAGAATACGGCTATTTCACCGGATGTACTCTGAGGTGATCCAAAGTGTACGCCAGACACCAATAGAAGCGTATCGCTCTGATTGAACTGAGAATATTGAGTATACTTCCAGCTGAATTGCTTCATATTGTGCGCATATTTTTCTGTGAAGATTAACACATTAATCATTAAACTTTACATGGAATCATCAGGAATCGTTGTTTACCTGTACATGGATGTTGTGCGTTCCATATAATCACATAACCATCTTTGGAACAGGTAGCAAACATTTCGCCATTATGTGCAAAGCTGACATGCAGCACCTGATGCGTATGTCCATGATTATATTCACTGCTTGGTTCCAGGCGTTGCGCTTGCACAAATGGAATTTTCGTACTTAAACGTTGATATTCCGCACGCCAACTTAGTGCACCAGGTTTTAATGGTATGCTAGGTGAAGCACGAAAATGCTCTTGAAACTTTTGTCGCCACAATAAATCATCGTTTGCAATTGCATTCCAACGACGACAACATAATCCAGCTTGCAATAAATCGTAAACACTTAAACGGGCAAAGATCTGTAGTAAAGCAGGCTCTGGTAATGCCCACCAACCAAATTCAGTTTCATTATTGGCATCATCATCATCGCAAGCACCAGCACAAGCAGTAGGAGCTGCACCAGCTGTGTTTGCATTAATCACCAATCGTGCTTTTTTGAAGGTCAATTCCATTTGGGTTAAAATAAAAAAGAAAAATGTCTCCCCGCAGTCTAAATTCGAATCAATAGTTTAACAATAACTGCCTATTATAAGTATTTGGTAATGTTTAATTTTTGATACCGAGCTACAACTGAATGATGCGTAATAACTGGTTTGCTTATTGCTGTTGTTGTTTAATTTAACGTTATAAATTGAAAATAACTTTCTCCTCTATCTTTTTGTTGTTATTTGTTGATAGCCAAAACAGCTGTCAGCAAACGCAACGAACGTTCATCTCTAATTCAATCAGATGTTTGCAACTATCGATATAATCGTTATCGGAATAGGTAATTAGCGGGAAATCTACACAAATAATGCGAATTTAAAAAACAATGATAACACATGCATGAAAGTAATTATTATATTATTATTTTTATCAATTAGTTAGTTAATAATCATAATATTTATTTTAATGTGTGTTAAATTTTATCTACAAATACACTGCAAATATTGTAAAATGAAAAAAAGTATATAAATTCTAATTATAACATGCAAATTTATATCTATTCTTATTAGGTATCAAAAGCACGGTTGCCAGATTTAGCTCTTCTTTTTCGTTGGTTCTTATTTCTTATTTTTATTGAATTTGGCTCTTTTTCGTAATAGCTAAAAAAAAAATCAAAATAAATAATAAATAAAAATGTGGCTCTTTTTTATTCAAATTAGCTAATTTTTAATCTTTTTTTTGGCTCATTAAAAATATTTGAAGTGGCAACCGTGATCAAAAGTCTAATTAATCTGACGATGTGTACTCTTGCATGAATTTCCGCACATTTCTTAAAATTCAAATTTCCCGCAAGCCCAATTTAGCCTTAAACAAGCTAAACAGCAAACACAGCTGTTCGTCGAATAATTTTCGAGCTGACAGCTGTTTACGTTAATCGGAAAGTCACACAATCACAATTAAAAACAGCAACAGGGTGCTGCAAAATGCAAGCCGTATTGAGCTGCCGCTCATGCTCAAAAAGGTTTGTATTGCATTCTTAAACGTTATTTTCAATTTAAGCTACAATGAAAATTGTTAATTTTATTCTAGCATTTACTACACTGTACGACAGCTTAGTGCTGGCATACATTCAAAATCTGTGGTAATAGCAGCAGCAGTGCGTACACCTAACACTTTGCCATCCATCAAAGAGGAGCGTCAATTAGCTGGCATTGTCATCGATGAGCTCGTGAAACGTACCGCTGTGCCGCGTGATAGCTATAAAAAACTAATATGCACATCCAGTGCTAAGCTTAGCGACGATGAGCTCAATGGCGTTGCTAAACAGCTTGGACTAAAAAGTTGTCAAACTCACACAATATGCGATGAGGCATGCTCGGTGAGTGGCTTAAAAATGTCAATGGATTGCCTGAAGGAACATGAAGATGATTGGATCATACTAGGAGATACACGTGCCAATTGCAATGAATATACCCAACCTACGCATCCTAGCGAATTATTAACTATTACTTTACCAATAAGAAAATCGGATAATCTCCAAGTAAGAAAGAGTTTACAACCAGGAGCAGCAGCACTTGCATTGACTACTGCACATACGGCCGAACGATTGCAAATGCAACCATTGGCAATTGTACGTGAATTCTTTGTTGAGAAAGATAAAACTCAGGCATTCTATCGTCTAAAGCATAATGCACCAATTGGTGTAAGTGATGTGCATACATGGGAGCTGGTGACGCCAGAGAAGCAACAACATGAACTTAAAATGTTAGTCGATCTCTCAAATAATCAAGTGCATACACATAATGTACAACAAATGACGGCAAGTCATTTATTAACACATACAGTGCATGCACTACCAGCTGGTAGCATTGGATGCATTGTCATGGAGCAGCTCAATGGGCAATGTCTACTATTGGTGCTAGAGAAACCGTAAGTAGTAGTCTGACACATCAATTTGTGCATACATGCATACATATGTAATAAATAATTATTTCTACCTTTAGCATACCTCAGCTGCAGAATTTGCCATTGCTAACACTTTATACAAAATCGCCGTGTCCATTGTGTGATGATTTGCTGGCACAGCTGGAGCAACAATTTGCTGGTGAATTTGAATTGAAGAAAGTGTTTATTGACCAAAAGGAGAATGTGCGATATTTACGACTATTTCGTTATGATATACCCGTACTCTTCCTTAATGGACAATTTCTCTGCATGCACAGACTAAACGAAGAAGTGCTACGCGACAGATTAGATACACTCAAGCAGCAAAAAAAGAGGAACAACAACAACAACAGAAACAACATAGTAATAGAGCAGCAACCCAAACCCAATCCTAATTGCATAAAAAATTAATAGTTGTAGTTAATTTATCAAAAGTATGTAGTATATATAAAAATCGAAAGTAAGGAAATTTTAAAATATTTCACCCATTGGTTTTATTGTAATCTCATGTATCTGGACATGCGGAGGTGTGCTTAGTGCATAAAGTACTGCATCGGCAATATTTGTTGGTTCCAATCTAGCCATATCCTTAACATAGAAATGTATTTCCTCTGGAAAGATATTAGTATTCACGGCACCCGGACAGATACCCGTCACTCGCACTTTACTTTTATGCAGCTGAAACTCTTGACGATATGTTTCTGTTATCGCTGTTATTGCAAATTTTGTTGCCGGATATATATTGAACGAAGGCAAGACATCAATAAAGTTTAACACCTGTTGACCAGCAATACTATTTATAATTAACACATGACCTTCAACATTACGTTTCTTCATGCTATTAAATGCTTCTCGAGTGCACCAAATGACGCCCATAACATTTGTATCGATAACTTCACGTAGCTTTTGTGTATTTCCTGGTGTAACCAATTCCGTTTCCCTTGTTATGCCTGCATTATTAAGTAACACATCGGGACCATGCAGCTCACGTTCTATCCAATCAAATGTCGTCTGCACCTCTTGCTCCTTGGAGACATCACAACGACGTGATATGAAATTTTGCTGTAGCTTGTTAGGTAAACTATCACGTAACTCCTTTAACTTGGCCTCACGACGTGCCAGACCAACTACACGTAATCCAGCACCAATCATAGCCCGTGCACAAGCAGCTCCAATTCCCCCACTGGCGCCCGTAACAACAGCGAGCTTATTATGCCAACGTTCCATGTTGAACTGTTGAATGCGAGCGAAATGGTAGCCGTAGCCGTAGTCTAAGCCTGCTCGCCGTAAAAAGAAACAAATATACAACAGTTAGAGGGCTTCATTTCCAATGTAGACTTTACAAATCTAGGCTAATCTTTAATTTACCATTGAGCATGCAATGATTCTTATCAGTATGTGAAGATATTGAAACCATATACATACTATGCATGTATATTCTATAATCAAATTGAAATAAATGTGAAAATTATATAAATAATATATTTCCACAATAAGTGTGTGAGTGAGTGTGTGTGTGACCTTGCAGAACGATGGGATGAACTGAAGAAATTGTCCATCGAAAGAAAAATTTTAATATTGAATACAAAGTGTATGAAAAAAAAAAAACGATCTTTTCATTTTTGAATAATTATAAAAACTTTCTTTTTTATATTTGAGATTTGTTTACTTAATAATTTCTAGATTTTATTTTCATCTTAATCTTAATCTTACAAGTAAACACATATTAAAATACATATTTAAAATAATATTAGCTTCTATACGCTTACAAAATCTTAAATTCTATTTATTTTACTTATTCTTTAATCTCAAATTTGTTTTCTTCCAGTAGATAATTGTGAAAGTTAAATAAAAATAACTTTCTAGTCTTTTACATTAACATTATTTAGTATAAACTTATAACTAAACACATTATATTTGAATATTCTTGTATTTTGTTTTCAACAATATTCGTAAAGTCCATTTAAATATTTGATGCTTTACGCAACAATTGCGCTTTTTCACATTTTAATAAAATTTCATTAATTTTTTCTCTTGCCTCTAAATTGAGGTCAGCATCTAATTTCTCTAGGCATTCACCAATATATCTGCTATAATAATAGGACATCGATTCATGCTCTTTATTCATTTGCATTCCTATTGTCTTTATATCAGACAATTTACCCGTATTATTATACATCATGCATAGGATTCTCCGGATGCTGAGAATCCTATGATGATGTATAATAATACGGGTAAATTGTCTGATATAAAGACAATAGGAATGCAAATGAATAAAGAGCATGAATCGATGTCCTATTATTATAGCAGATATATTGGTGAATGCCTAGAGAAATTAGATGCTGACCTCAATTTAGAGGCAAGAGAAAAAATTAATGAAATTTTATTAAAATGTGAAAAAGCGCAATTGTTGCGTAAAGCATCAAATATTTAAATGGACTTTACGAATATTGTTGAAAACAAAATACAAGAATATTCAAATATAATGTGTTTAGTTATAAGTTTATACTAAATAATGTTAATGTAAAAGACTAGAAAGTTATTTTTATTTAACTTTCACAATTATCTACTGGAAGAAAACAAATTTGAGATTAAAGAATAAGTAAAATAAATAGAATTTAAGATTTTGTAAGCGTATAGAAGCTAATATTATTTTAAATATGTATTTTAATATGTGTTTACTTGTAAGATTAAGATTAAGATGAAAATAAAATCTAGAAATTATTAAGTAAACAAATCTCAAATATAAAAAAGAAAGTTTTTATAATTATTCAAAAATGAAAAGATCGTTTTTTTTTTTTCATACACTTTGTATTCAATATTAAAATTTTTCTTTCGATGGACAATTTCTTCAGTTCATCCCATCGTTCTGCAAGGTCACACACACACTCACTCACACACTTATTGTGGAAATATATTATTTATATAATTTTCACATTTATTTCAATTTGATTATAGAATATACATGCATAGTATGTATATGGTTTCAATATCTTCACATACTGATAAGAATCATTGCATGCTCAATGGTAAATTAAAGATTAGCCTAGATTTGTAAAGTCTACATTGGAAATGAAGCCCTCTAAC